>WNWK01008352.1:0-77500 GCA_009830355.1 Cherax destructor | reverse complement strand
TCTCCCAGCACAACCCCAACCCGACCTCCCTCCTCCAGCACCACCCCTATCCTACCTGCCTCCCCCAGCACCACACCCTACCGCACCTGCCTCCCCCAGCACCACCCCAACCCGACTTCCCTCCCCCAGCACATCCCTTTATCCCACCTGCCTCCACAAGCACAACCCCAACCCGACCCCCGTCTCCCAGCACCACCTCTATTCCACCTGCCTCCCCCAGCACCACCCCTTTCTCACCTGTCAGCCCCAGCACAACCTCAACCCGACCTCCCACCCCCAGCACCATCCCTATCCCACCTGCCTCCCCAGCACCTCTCGTATCCCACCTGTCTCTGCAGCACCATACCTGCCCCACCTGCATCCCCAAGCATCACCGTCTATCCCACCTGCCTCCCCAGCACCACCCCAACCCCACCTGCTTCCCCCAGCACCACCCCTACCCCTTGTGCCTCCCCAAGTACCACCCTCCACCCCACCTGCCATCCCCAGCACCACCCCTACCCTACCTGCCTCCAAAGCACCACCCCAACGAAACCTGCCTCCTCCAGCACCACCCCTACCCCACCTGCCACCCCCAGCACCTCCACTACCCGACCTGCCTCCCCAGCACCACCCCTACCCCTTGTGCCTCCCCAAGTACCACCCTTCACCCCACCTGCCATCCCCAGCACCACCCCTACCCTACCTGCCTCCAAAGCACCACCCCAACGAAACCTGCCTCCTCCAGCACCACCCCTACCCACCTGCCACCCCCAGCACCTCCACTACCCGACCTGCCTCCCCAGCACCACCCCTACCGCACCTGCCTTACCCAGCACCACCCTACCGCACCTGCTCCCCCAGCACCACCCCTACCGCACCTGCTCAACCAGCACCTCCCCTACCGCACCTGCTCCCAGCACTACCCCCTACCGCACCTGCTCCCTCAGCACCACCCCTGCCCCACATGCCTCCCCTGTACCACCCCTACCCAACCTGCCTTCCCCAGCACCACCCCTACCGTACCTGCTCTCGCTGCACCACCCTACCCCACCTGCCTCCCCAGCACCATCCCTACCGCACCTCTCCCCAGCACCACCCCTACCGCACCTGCGCCCACAGCACCACCCCTACCGCACCTGCTCAATCAGCACCTCCCCTATCGCACCTGCTCCTCCAGCACCACTCCTACCCCACCTGCATCCCCCAGAACCACCCTTACCCCAGCACCACCCTACCCCACATGCCTCCTCCAGGACCACCCCTACCCCACCTGCATCCGCCAGCACCACCCCCTACCGCACCTGCTTCCCAGCATCACCCCTACCCCACCTGCCTCCCCAGCACCACCCTACCCCACCCACCTCCCCAGCACCCCTCTACCCCACCTGCCTCCCCAGCACCCTCTACCCCACCTGCCCCCCCCAGCACCACCCCTACCCCACCCGCCTCCCCCAGCACCCCTCTACCCCACCCGCCTCCCCAGCACACCCCTACCACACCTGCTCTCCAGTGCTCGCTGTCATCCATATGAAATATTTACCGAACATTAATAAATCCAGATATCGTAGGTCTTGCATTAGTGAAGTTACTCTTAATAATACATGTCCTCACACAATGAGGGAAGCTTCACAGTCTGCTAGCGTATTTCACAGTATACGCATAGACTGCTAGCGTATTTCACAGTATACGCATAGACTGCTAGCGTATTTCACAGTATACGCATAGACTGCTAGCGTATTTCACAGTATACGCATAGACTGCTAGCGTATTTCACAGTATACGCACAAGCTGGTGTATATTACAATAAACACATAGACTGGTGTACATATTAAATAGTTTACTCACAGTTGCCGAACATAAAAAAACTAATTACTGCAGACTGGATTATATGTTATAAATTTTACTGACAGGCTGAAGCAGAAGACAAATACGTTGGTGAAAATATATCTGTATATATATATATATATATATATATATATATATATATATATATATATATATATATATATATATATATATATATATTTTTTTTTTTTTTTTTTCAACAAGTCGGCCGTCTCCCACCGAGGCAGGGTGACCCAAAAGAAAGAAAATCCCCAAAAGAAAAAACTTTCATCATCATTCAACACTTTCACCACACTCATACATAATCACTGTCTTTGCAGAGGAGCTCAGATACGACAGCTGAGAAAAGTCCCTCCCAGCTGTCACTATCTCAGACCCCTCCTTTAAAGTGCAGGCATTGTACTTCCCATTTCCAGGACTCAAGTCCAACTAAATCAATTAACTGGTTTCCCTGAATCCCTTCACACAATGTTACCCTGCTCACACTCCAACAGATCGTCATGTCCCAAAACCATTCGTCTCCATTCACTCCTATTTAACACGCTCACACATGCTTGCTGGAAGTCCAAGCCCTCGCCCACAAAACCTCCTTTACCCCTTCCCTCCAACCTTTTCTAGGACGACCCTACCCCGCCTTCCTTCCCCTACAGATTTATACGCTCTCCAAGTCATTCTACTTTGATCCATTCTCTCTAAATGACCAAACCACCTCAACAACCCCTCTTCAGCCCTCTGACAAATACTTTTAGTAACTCCACACCTTCTCCTAATTTCCACATTCCGAATTTTCTGCATAATATTTACACCACATTGCCCTTAGACAGGACATCTCCACTGCCTCCAGCCTCCTCCTCGCTGCAGCATTTGCAACCCATGCTTCACACCCATATAAGAGTGTTGGTACCACTATACTTTCGTACATTCCCTTCTTTGCCTCCATGGATAACGTTTTTTTTTTTTTTTCTCCACAGATACCTCAATGCACCACTCACCTTTTTCCTTCATCAATTCTATGGTTAACCTCATCCTTCATAAATCCATCCGCTGACACATCAAATATCTGAAAACATTTACTTCTTCCATAATCCCTCTCTCAATGTGATATCCAATTTTTCTTTATTTAAATCGTTTGATACCCTCATCACCTTACTCTTATCTATGTTCACTTTCAACTTTCTACCTTTACACACTCTCCCAAACTCGTCCACTAACCTTTGCAACTTTTCTTTAGAATCTCCCATAAGCACAGTATTATCAGCAAAAAGTAACTGTGTCAACTCCCATTTTGCATTTAATTCTCCAAAATTTAATCCCACCCCTCTCCCCAACACCCTAGCATTTACTTCTTTACAACCCCATCTATAAATATATTAAACAACCATGGTGACATCACACATCCCTGTCTAAGACCTACTTTTACCGGGAAGTAATCTCCTCTCTCCTACACACCTAACCTGAGCCTCACTATCCTCATAAAAACTCTTTACAGCCTTCAGTAACTTACTACCTATTCCATACACTTGCAACATTTGCCACATTGCTCCCCTATCCACTCTATCATATGCCTTTTCTAAATCCATAAATGCAATAAAAACTTCTCTACCTTTATCTAAATACTGTTCACATATATGCTTCACTGTAAACACTTGATCTACACATCCCTACCCATTCTAAAGCCTCCTTGCTCATCTGCAATCCTACTCTCTGTCTTACCTCTAATTCTTTCAATAATAACCCTGCCATACACTTTACCTGGTATACTCAGTAAACTTATTCCCCTATATTTTTTACACTCTCTTTTATCCCCCTTCCCTTTATATAAAGGAACTATACATGCTCGCTGCCAATTCCTAGGTACCTTCCCCTCTTTCATACATTTATTAAACAAAAATACCAACCACTCCAGCACTATATCCCCCCCTGCTTTTAACATTTCTGTCATGATTCCGTCAATTCCAGCTGCTTTACCCCCTTTCATTCTACGTAATGCCTCACGCACCTCCCCCACACTCACATCCTGCTCTTCTTCACTCCTAAACGATGTTGTACCTCCCTGGCCAGTACATGAAATTATCGCCTCCCTCTTTTCATCAACATTTAAAAGTTCCTCAAAATATTCCCGCCATCTACCCAATACCTCCAGCTCCCCATCTACTAACTCCCCTACTCTGTTTTTAACTGACAAATCCATTCGTTCCCTAGGCTTTCTTACCTTGTTTATCTCACTCCAAAATTTTTCTTGTTTTCAGCAAAATTTCTTGACAGAGCCTCTCCCATTCTTTCATCCGCTCTTCTTTTGCACTCTCTCACCACTCTCTTCACCTTTCTTTTACTCTCCATATACTCTGCTCTTCTATTAACACTTCTGTTTTGTAAAAACCTCTCATAAGCTACCTTTTTCTCTTTTATCACACCCTTTACTTCTTCATTCCACCACTCACTCCTCTTTCCTCCTGCACCCACCCTCCTATAGCCACAAACTTCTGTCCCACATTCTAATACTGCATTTTTAAAACTATCCCAACTCTCTTCAACCCCCCTACTATACTCCTACTTGCACTAGCTCACCTTTCTGCCAATAGTTGCTTATATCTCACCCTAACTTCCTCCTCCCTTAGTTTATACACTTTTACCTCTCTCTTACTTGCTGTTGCCATTTTCTTTTTGTCCCATCTACCTTTTACTCTAACTGTAGCTACAACCAAATAATGATCTGATATATCCGTTGCCCCTCTATAAACATGTACATTCTGAAGCCTACTCATCAACCTTTTATCCACCAATACATAATCCAACAAACTACTTTCCTTCCGTGCTATATCATACCTTGTATATTTATTTATCCTCTTTTTCATAAAATATGTATTACTTATTACCAAACCTCTTTCTACACATAGCTCAATTAATGGCTCCCCATCCTAGCCTCCCGTTTATCATTGTCAGTCGTTTATTGCGACTTAAACTGAGTTCATGGACTATATGGCTTTGAGGGAGGTAAGAATAAATTTACTGGTAAAGCTCTTGGGCTGAGGGGAGGAGTCAGTTGGATTACAGTTGGTGCCTCTGACGGAAGACATACAGAAGTACTGTTGCCAAATCTTCCCTATATTACTTGAATTCAGACTCACTTTCTCTCTCTCTACTCACTCTCTCTCTCTCTTCCTCACTTTTCTCTCTATATTCTCTATCTTCTATCTATATCTATTATCTCTATATCTTATCTATTATCATTCTCTTATTATCTATCTATCTACTATCCTCTCTATCTCTCTTTCTTCTCTATCTCAATCATTTATCTATATTACTTCATTCAATTCTTATACTCTATACTCTATCTTCTCTATACTCTCTCTCTCTTCATCGATTGCACATACCAATTCCATCATTGTCATTACTAGCATTGATGCTACACAGCTACGCTGGCTCACTCTGCTTGCTTGCCACCAATCAATTTACATATGTACTTGCAATTGCAATTGTGTATACCTAGTAATTATTGATGCCTATATCTTGTTTTCATCAGGATTTGCATACCTTGTGCTCATCAGTATGTGTATACATTGTATTCATCAGTGTATACCTTGTATTTATCAGTTTGTGTATACCTTGTATTCATCTGTATGTGTATACCTTGTATTCATCAGTATGTGTAAACCTTGTATTCATCAGTGTATACCTTGTATTCATCAGTGTATACCTTGTATTCATCATTATGTGTATACCTTGTATTTATCAGTGTATTCCTTGTATTCATCAGTGTATACCTTGTATTCATCGGTATGTGTATACCTTGTATTTATCAGTTTACTGTAATCTGAACAATGTTTACAAAAGTATATTTTTCCAGCAGTATTGTTAAAGTTAGTGTCAGACTTCAGTAAATTAATAGGTAAATTCTTATTATTAATCGTCACTTATTTTAAAAGAAAAAAATAAGGGAAACTGACAGAAATAAATAAAAGAAATACAGACAAAAATATTCAAGAGAAACAGACAGACAGATAGTCAGTCGTATACACATGTTTTGTTTTTTTACCTAGACGAACTTCAGGTGTTTTTGCCTAGCATATGCATCTTACACTCACACTATTTATATGGTTTAATATAGTTGCGTCTACAATGGGTGTTAAGAGCTTTTTTATATCGCTATAGGCCTCGACACGTAGCTGGGCTTTGTCGGCCTCCTGGAGTGACTCTGAGATGTACTTCGGTGTGAGGAACTTTGCTGTGACTGATGATATGGCGTGTGAACCTGTGAAAAATTGTCTGAAATTGTAAGTCAGTCTGGAAAGGGCAGGAAGATTTATCATCTTAGTCCTGCCACTCGCAGACCAGTCAACAGGTATGCAATGCCTTACGCCATCAAGCCGAACATACCCATGAAGCCAGTGACATCTGGTATTGGCAACTCCCCACTCAATCTCTCTCTCTCATCTTCCCCAAACACGTGGCCAGGCACCAGGCACCAGGCACCAGGCACCATTAACAATGTTTACCTTCGCCACCCAAGTGGATTAAAGACATCATCATTAAAAAGGGGAAATATAATTAGCCAGCCTCGTCACTCTTTCCAGAGTCCTTTCAGACCATCTACAGTGTAACTGTATACGAAACTTTCACTATCATTCCCAGCCTTATTGAACATTGTGAATGAATGGTTCAGAGAACCGACGAGTTGGTAAATTGAACATTATTGAACATTATTGAACATTGTATCAGCTTCAGTTAATTTTCTTTTATCATTTTTCAGACTAACTCGGAGTGGCTATGGAATCACTTTTAAGTATAACTTGGCTAACTTGTAAATAAAGTAGTTAGAAGCAAAATGGTTCCACTAGTATCATTCCCTCAGCTTTGCGTGGATGACGTCATATTAACATCAAACTGTTTCAACTCCTGCAACTACAGAAGTACCGTAAATTCAGTTGAATCTTTCATTCATTTTACAAGCTAAGAAGAAAATAACATCACTCTCCCGGTAAGCCAGCGGAAGGCCTCGGTCAGATGACCAAAAGCTCCAACGGCGGGTCATCATCTGACTAAGACCCGCGTCAGGAAACACTTGTCCTGTTTCCTGACGAACCTTACCTAACCTAACCCTCTCCCGTTTCTGTAGGTATATATAATAAAGCTCGAGCACCAAGTTAAATCCAAAGTTTACCAAGAATCAGCTGATAAGAACGACCTCATACATTCCTTCAGTCACCATGACAAGACAACTAAGCAAGAGGTTCTGGTCGGCCTCTTTTTAAGAGTCTGCACCATCAGTAGCCCAGAGGAACTTGAAAGGGAAAGTGGCATTATTAGTGAAGTCTTTATCATACTACATTCCCCTTCACACGTCTTCCTGGATTAAAGACAGCGATCCCAAAAATTCTTCCCACACTCAAGAAGGACGAAGATACAAACGGATGTTTCATTCTTTCCACTGGAAACGCTGGCGATATAACCAGTGAATAATTTAAGAAAAGTGACACTAATGTCACAGTCATCGCTTCAAAAGCCACACGAGGCATCACCACACCAGGAAACAACAGCCAGAATAACACCAGTGCTGAAGCCTACACTATTCCTTGTGCTGGATGTTATAGACAATATACAGGAGAAATCTCGCCCACTTTAAACGCAAGCATACAGGAACACGAATACGCTTGCAGAACTCACAACACATGTGTGGTCCACCCACACAAACATTCACACTTTATTCCATGGCAAGGTAGTCCATGGCAAGGTAGTCCATGGCAAGGTAGTCCATGGCAAGGTGGCAAACTCTTCGTCATGGCAAGGTAACAGGACTGTGTTTGGAAGCAGCAACCATTAACACATAAAACACCATTAAATGAAACCAAGTAACCGACACATATATTATGTAGAGAGTTCTAACGACTCATGACCAGGAGGCCTGCTGTGTTGACCAGGAGGCCTGCTGTGTTGACCAGGAGGCCTGCTGTGTTGACCAGGAGGCCTGCTGTGTTGACCAGGAGGCCTGCTGTGTTGACCAGGAGGCCTGCTGTGTTGACCAGGAGGCCTGCTGTGTTGACCAGGAGGTCTGCTGTGTTGGCCAGGAGGCCTGCTGTGTTGACCAGAAGGCCTGCTGTGTTGACCAGGAGGCCTGCTGTGTTGACCAGGAGTTCTGCTGTGTTGACCAGGAGGCCTGCTGTGTTGACCAGGAGGTCTGCTGTGTTGACCAGGAGGTCTGCTGTGTTGACCAGGAGGTCTGCTGTGTTGACCATTAGGTCTACTGTTTTGACCAGGAGGTCTGCTGTGTTGACCAGGAGGTCTGCTGTGTTGACCAGGAGGTCTGCTGTGTTGACCAGGAGGTCTGCTGTGTTGAACAGGAGGTCTGCTGTGTTGACCATTAGGTCTACTGTGTTGACCAGGAGGTCTGCTGTGTTGACCAGGAGGTCTGCTGTGTTGACCAGGAGGTCTGCTGTGTTGACCATTAGGTCTGCTGTGTTGACCAGGAGGTCTGCTGTGTTGACCATTAGGTCTGCTGTGTTGACCAGGAGGTCTGCTGTGTTGACCAGGAGGTCTACTGTGTTGACCAGGAGGTCTGCTGTGTTGACCATTAGGTCTGCTGTGTTGACCAGGAGGTCTGCTGTGTTGACCAGGAGGTCTGCTGTGTTGACCAGGAGGTCTGCTGTGTTGACCAGGAGGTCTGCTGTGTTGACCAGGAGGTCTGCTGTGTTGACCAGGAGGTCTGCTGTGTTGACCAGGAGGTCTGCTGTGTTGACCAGGAGGTCTGCTGTGTTGACCAGGAGGTCTGCTGTGTTGACCAGGAGGTTTACTGTGTTGACCAGGAGGTCTGCTGTGTTGACCAGGAGGTCTGCTGTGTTGACCAGGAGGCTACGTCCACCACATCCACAGGAGGATATATGCAAGATAACTGTAACCACTGTGTCTGTCATCATACAATTTTATCTTTTTTTCTATTCTTCAGTTCATTCTCTCTCTCTCCCTGCTACCTATCTCCTCTTCCTCCTCCTCCTCTCTTCTTCTTCTCTTCTTCTTCTTCTTCTTCTTCTTCTTCTTCTTCTTCTTCTTCTTCTTCTTCTTCTTCTTCTTCTTCCTCCTCCTCTTGTTCTTCTTCTTCTTCTTCTTGTTTTTCTTCTTGTTGTTGTTCTTATTATTATTATTATTATTATTATTATTATTATTATTATTATTATTATTATTATTATTATTATTATTATTATTATTATTATTATTATTATAATAATACGAATTTTAATTATTATTATTATTATTGATTATTATCACTTTGGTTAAGATAATAATGTCTGCATGATACCATTTTTACTGTTGTTAATTTTATAATAAGTATTGGTGTCTTCTGGTTGCAGGTTACCTGAGACGCCTCGCTGGTGAGTACCTGAAGTTCACACCTGGTGAAAAAGTGGCCCTTGTGATAATTGGAATCTTTGTTAAGGAAACGTTTTTCCACGGTGGCTTCATCAGTCCATTACAAAGCAGAGCGGTGTAAGGAAAGGAATTTGAGGTAATCAGTCGCTCAGCCTGGAAACTATGTTGCGTAAGTGTCCCTTGTAGCTACACTTGACTGTATACTCACACCTGGACGGTGAGTACACGTGGTATTGCGAATGTCCCAGTGTGACTGCACATTACTACTCGCCTGTATACTCACACACACCTGGCTGGTTAGTGCCTGGATTTACACCTGGTGGTGTGAGTTGCTGGTATACACACACCTGGTGTTGTAAGTGGCTGGTATACACACACTTGGTGTTGTAAGTGGCTGGTATACACACCTGGTGGTGTGAGTGGCTAGTATATACACACCTGGTGTTGTAAGTGGCTGGTATACACACCTAGTGTTGTGAGTGGCTGGTATATACACACACCTGGTGTTGTGAGTGGTTGGAATGTACATAAACGTAATGTTGTGAGTGGCTGGTATACACACCTTTTGTTGTGAGTGGCTGGTATACACACCTAGTGTTGGGAGTAGCTGGTATATACACACACCTGGTGGTGTGAGTGGCTGGTATATACACACAACTAGTGTTGTTAGTGGCTGGTATACACACACACCTGGTGTTGCAAGTGGCTGGTATTTACATAAACCTGGTGTTGTGAGTGGTTGGTATATACATACACGTAGTGTTGTGAGTGGCTGGTATATACACGCCTGGAGTTGTGAGTGGATGGTATAAACACACACATACGCCTGGTGGTGTGAGCGACTGGTATACACACACCTGGTGGTATAAGTGGCTGGTAATATACACATATACACTTGGTGGTGTGAGTAGCTGGTACACACACACACACACACACACACACACACACACACACGATGTAGTGGAGGCAGGATCATTCATAGCTTTAAGAAGAGGTATGATAAAGCTCATGGTGCATGGAGAGTGACCCAGTAGCGGCCAGTGAAGAGGCGGGGCCAGGAGCTTTGACTCAACCCCTGCAACCCCAACTAGGTGACTACACACACACACACACACACACACACACACACACACACACACACACATACACACTAAAAGAATTCATCTAGCAAGAAAATAATTGACAGAGAAATAGAAGAAAATGCAGATACTGGTAGAGAAATTGAGAATTCATGAACTATTTAGAGAGGTAGCAGAGTAATGCAGAGTAGACGACTGTGTAGCCGGCAAGAAAACAACTGTATAGATTACAATGAAAATTAAATATAAGACAAAGGAGTGGAACTGTGTGGGCGGAAATCCGCCTCAGAGAGACAACCAGGTACATGAATGTATTAATATAGAAACATGTATGCTGTGAGGACACAGCAAGAGCATAACAGAGGAGAGAAAGAAAGAGAGAGAGAGAGAGAATAAGCTAGCGTAAATTTCGTTTGGGTAGGCTTAATAGGCTATGTCTCTGCACTAACTTATAATAGTTTAAAGTTGCAGGCTGAAATTTTGCATGTATGTTTAATTTATCGTAGCTGTTTGGACACTACTTATGCTGTCTCATCCCTGCAGCTAATATCATGAACAACAACAAAATAACTCAGGAGACTGAGTACAGGTTGGGGAGATCACACCAGGTTCACCAGACACTCTTATACACCACTGCCAAAAAGAAAGGAGCTCTGAGTGTTGACAAGATGGGTGTAATGTTGCTACTAACTGGAGATAGCTTTAAACAGGGTGGGCAAATATATGAGCGAGAGTGGACGATTGTAAGCTAGACCTGTGTAACATGGATCACTAGGTCTACTCCACTGCTACTCCTTTCTAATGTTATATGTGATCCCCAACTGCTTGACTGACTGGTAAGAAAGCAGGCCTCGACTGGGGACCGGAGGTTCGAGCTTCTTTGCGCTGAATAGTGGTAATTATGATTGACTTCAAGTTTTGCGAAATATATATTGCTAAGAAACACCCCAGCAGGTGCTGAGAACAGTGGTTTTTAAGGATGAAACGTGAGTAAACATTAGGACGTATTTATCACAAAATGTTTCGGTCCAGGGGTCATGATCAAGGCCGAAACGTTTTCTACTAAATATGTTCTAGTGTTTGCTCACACTCCCTTTAAAACCAGCTGTAGGTATCAATCACAAAGGTTTGCACCATGCTGCTAAGGTAAGGGGTTTTTGAGGCAAGGAAGTAGATCTCTGCTCCATTTCCTGGGCTCTAACCTGAATGCCTCTTATTTCCTCAGGCACTTTATAACCACTACCATGAATATAATAATAATGAAAACAATGCTAGTGAATGTCATCACATAATTTCTTCAATCATCTTAGAGCTTACAAGAATGAGAGTTGAGAAACCAACAATAAAAGACCTCATGTCCAGTTAGGAAAAATTGGACTTGAAGGCCTTAGTAAACGGCAGGGCCGTCCTTAGAAGAGGGTAAACCATGGCCCATGGTCATATGGCCTGGTAACAAAAGCTCTCGCTTCACACGGCGAGGGTCTGGGTTCGATTCCCGGCAAGGGTAGAAACATTGGGCGTATTTCCTTACACCGGTTGTTTATGTTCCCCATCAGTAAAATGGGTACTTGGGTGTTAGTCGACTGGTGTATGTCGCATCCCGGGACAAAATTGACCTAATTTGCCTGAAATGCTCTGCATAACAAGCGGCTTTCTATATAGTAGTATGTCATTGATGTCAGCTAGGCCTGTATACCTTGTACATGTACTTGTAGAAATAAAGATATTATTATTATTATTATTATTATTATTATTATTATTATTATTATTATTATTATTATTATTATTATTATTATTATTATTATTATAAACACCTTGGACACCACACTTTTACAAGCCCTGAAGTAGCCAGGAGAGGTTAGGCTGACCTCACACTATCCAGACTCAGGTCACCTGATAATGATAAGAGGTCAAAGTTAAGATTAAACCACCCCACCAGATAAAATTAAACCAGGTCACATAATCATGAAGACAGGTCAGAGAGAAAATCAAACCACGTCACCTAACAACCCAGACTCAGGTCATCACTTGGATTACTGACCAACATGACCAGGAACTCGTACATCTGGTCATGTTGACAGGTCAAAGGTAAACTTAATTACCTCACCTCTCCACCCAGACTCACGGTATCACCAGTATTAGTAACAAGTCCTGCCAGGTAGCCCTCCTGGTCATGTTGACAGGTCAAGAGGGTAAACAGTGCCATCCATTACTGTGCTCTTTGCGATTTCTTGCCGGTGAATGTTGGTAACTGTTATTGAAACTTTGAATTTCCAGTCATTTGTGTTTGTGGATTTACTGTTTATTATTTTTGTCCTTGACTGCATACTTTATCACAGCACAAGTAGCAGGAAGAGACGGGTAGAGGAAATATAGAACCGTTACAGAAGAAAAGGAAATAACAGAAATCGAAACGTCACTGAAAGGCTCCACACCAAATTTTGTATTTTCAGAAACCAGTGCAAAAGAAAAAAAATTGTGATTGTGATGGTGGTCGGTACTGGTCAGCGGTCACTGTCTTGAGGTTCAAGGTCTTGAAGTTCACTGGTCTTAAAACTCAAGTACCTGTCTTGAAGTTCAAGTACCTGTGTTTTGAGTTCAAGTATCTGTGAATTGAAGTTCAAGAACCTGATTCTTGATGTTCAAGTACCTGTGTTTTGAGTTCAAGCATCTGTGCCTCGAAGTTCAAGAACCTTATTCGTGATGTTCAAGTACCTGTGTTTTGAGCTCCAGTGTCTGTGCCTTGAAGTTCGAGTACCTGATTCGTAAAGTTCGAGTGCCTGTGTTTTGAGTTCAAGTCTTGAGGTTGTTGTAGCCAGACTTAGGTTTGGTTATAAGTATTTCTGGAAGTGGGAGAGACACACAGATGATGATCAAACGAAATGCAAAGTACGTGGTCACCCCAATGGTCAATATCTAGAACACTATGTGCTTTAGTGTCCACTTATTCAGGAATACAAAAAGATACAGTATAATAACCCCTTTGGGGTCTAGTTCCTAGGCCTTCTGTGTATCCATATGCTCTTGTGCTACCGTCCACAGGATGGGTATTGGGTTGAAAAAATAAACTAGCCACTTCGACGGCAAAATCTAATATTGAAGTTCAAGTACCTGTTTTAAAATTCAAGTCTGCCTTGACGTTTCCCTTCCCGTGGATGTATAAATGAAGAACTAAGTGGGATTAGAAACAAGAAACAGCACACAGCAGGAGTGGCAACCATTAAAGCAGGAGAGAGCTGCTGGCAGGATAGAGTGGACAGCCTAGCTCAGTGCGAGGTCAGCACACTATAAGATATAATACCAATCTGGAATATGCATGGTAGCTAATAGGTTTATTCCAGTACACAAAGCGAATATAAATACTGGGACAGTCCTTGGATGAATAGGCAATGTCAGGAAGATACACGTAAGCATAAAAAAAGGCTTAGAAATGATACAGAAGAAAGAGATGAGAAGTGAGTAGAGGGGTTAAAGAGGTATATTAGAATGAGGAAGAAAGGAATGAGTATATTAGAACTAAGAGGAAAGGAGAAAGAAAGTGAATGTTAGAACTAGGAAGATATAAGAGAGAGAATTAATATTTTACATCTAAGAGGAAACACATTGTCTTACTATTCAGGTTACTGCTCCTGGATCCCACCATTCAAGTCATAGCTCTTGGACCCCACTATTCAAGTTACAGCTATGGGACCCCACTATTCAAGTCATAGACCCCATTCAAGTCATAGCTCTTAAACCACACTATTCAGGTTTACCTGGAGTCTACCAGAAGAGTATTCCGAGGGTCAACGCCCTCGCGGCCCAGTCCACTTGTTCGTGGATGCAATAATATGAGTACTGCTGGTGGAGGCGAGTACATCAAACAGGGAGTAGAATGAAATTAGCTCTGAGGTTACCACACCATAGTATGTCCTCGCAACACGAAGCAAGCCTAGTTCGCTAGGCTCATGTTGTTTGTAGAATTGTACGGTCCAGTGGTTTAGAGCGTCGTGAATTTTGACTTGCTTCCCACGAGGCGGGCTAAAACAACACGGGTTCGATCCTCCGGCTAGCCGCAGTGTGTTATTGTTTAAAATACCACTTGTTCATGGTTGCATTAATATATATATATATATATATATATATATATATATATATATATATATATATATATATATATATATATATATATATATATATATATATATATATATATATATATATATAATATATATATATATATATATATATATATAGGTGTGTGTGTGTAAATGATACAGTATACTCCTACACTTGACCACATCTTAGACTAACTCCTCTTTCTAAACAGTCAATATCTAGTTCGATATTTAATCATACTTTTATAACATTCAGTCATTATGCAAATATAGATAAGAAACGTGTATTTGCAGAGATTAAAGTATCGTATAAAAAAATAAGATTTTTCTCTTGTCGGCAGCAAGAATAAGTAGAGGAGATGAAGAGGAGGAGACGAGGAGGGGAGAAAAGAGGGATACAGAGGGGAAAGGAAGGTATAGGGAAGGAAGAGAGAAACGAAGAAGGTGGAAGTAGGAGACAAGGAGAATTGAATTCATTGTGAGGTAGGGAAAAGAGAGGAGGGAAATGAGAGAGAGAGGGGCGGATAAGGACAAGACTAGGAGAGATGTAGGGGTAATAAGGAGGTCTAGTAAGTGATTATACATATATTTTAATGTTTCCCTAATTTACAAATTGAGTAATACTCGAAATATACGTTAAATCATACATGTTTCAGTATGTAAGGGATAGTTAGCATCGTAACCTTCAATAGCATATAGATTTCAGGTGAATAAAAATATATGTCCGTAAATTCATGTGTTTACAGTATAAACAGAAGATTGTACTTAAAAACTTCGTTTTTTTTATGTATTTAAGAATATGTAACTCCTACGATACATTGTTTAGACAGGATGTATACAACGAGAGGAGTATACATCCTGTTAGCGAGGGTATGCCCAGAGTTTCCTTTTATTGTTATAGTGATTGTAGCATTCTTTTATGGTGGTAAAAAAGTTACTTTCACCTTTGTGACCCTAATTTAGTTCATAGGTTTTAACCCCGTCCCTACCTACCCACCATTTCCTGTATGATAAATCACATCATACGTACTAGCAACTATGTTAGTTTCATGTATATACACTAAATACACATCGATTTCTTTTTAATTTAGTACATGATATTCAAGAACCTAATTAACAAATATCTTATACAACAAAATTATTAGGAACACATTTCGATTACACAGCAAAAGTGTTGGGTTTTGGTGTTAGATTTAATATGTTTGGGAACCAGGTTCCAGCAGACTTGGTGTTGCCCATGCCCGCCTGTGTGTGCTGGGGGACGAGGCATGGACAGAAAGCCCCTATAATACCACTGGCTGACATTTACCATAGTTTTGATTCACCCTGCCTCACATACAATCTGAACCTAGTTTTGATTCACCCTGTCTCAAATACAATCTCAACATAGTTTTGACTCACCCTGTTTCACATACAATCTCAACATAGTTTTGACTCACCCTGCCTCACATACAATCTCACCATAGTTTTGACTCACCCTGCCTCACATACAATCTCACCATAGTTTTGACTCACCCTGCCTCACATACAATCTCACCATTGTTTTGACTCTCCCTGCCTCACATACAATCTCACCATAGTTTTGACTCTCCCTGCCTCACATACAATCTCACCATAGTTTTGACTCTCCCTGCCTCACATACAATCTCACCATAGTTTTGACTCACCCTGCCTCACATACAATCTCACCATAGTTTTGACTCATCCTGCCTCACATACAATCTCACCATAGTTTTGACTCACCATGCCTCACATACAATATCACCATAGTTTTGACTCACCCTGCCTCACATACAATCTCACCATAGTTTTGACTCACCCTGCCTCACATACAATCTCACCATTGTTTTGACTCACCCTGCCTCACATACAATCTCACCATAGTTTTGACTCACCCTGCCTCACATACAATCTCACCATAGTTTTGACTCACCCTGCCTCACATACAATCTCACCATAGTTTTGACTCATCCTGCCTCACATACAATCTCACCATAGTTTTGACTCACCCTGCCTCACTTACAATCTCACCATAGTTTTGACTCACCCTGCCTCACATACAATCTCACCATAGTTTTGACTAACCCTGCCTCATATACAATCTCACCATTGTTTTGACTCACCCTGCCTCACATACAATCTCACCATAGGTTTGACTCACCCTGCCTCACATACAATCTCACCATAGTTTTGACTCACCCTGCCTCACATACAATCTCACCATAGTTTTGACTCATCCTGCATCACATACAATCTCACCATAGTTTTGACTCACCCTGCCTCACATACAATCTCACCATAGTTTTGACTCACCTTGCCTCACATACAATCTTACCATAGTTTTGACTCACCCTGCCTCACACAATCTCACCATAGTTTTGACTCACCCTGCCTCACATACAATCTCATCATAGTTTTGACTCACCCTGCCTCACATACAATCTCACCATAATTTTGACTCACCCTGCCTCACATACAATCTCACCATAGTTTTGACTCATCCTGCCTCACATACAATCTCATCATAGTTTTGACTCACCCTGCCTCACATACAATCTCACCATAGTTTTGACTCATCCTGCCTCACATACAATCTCACCATAGTTTTGACTCACCCTGCCTCACATACAATCTCACCATAGTTTTGACTCACCTTGCCTCACATACAATCTTACCATAGTTTTGACTCACCCTGCCTCACATACAATCTCACCATAGTTTTGACTCACCCTGCCTTATATACAATCTCACCATAGTTTTGACTCCCCCTGCCTCACATACAATCTCACCATAGTTTTGACTCACCCTGCCTCACATACAATCTCACCATAGTTTTGACTCACCCTGCCTAACATACAATATCACCATAGTTTTGACTCACCCTGCCTCATATACAATCTCACCATAGTTTTGACTCATCCTGCCTCACATACAATCTCACCATAGTTTTGACTCACTCTGCCTCACATACAATCTCACCATAGTTTTGACTCACCCTGCCTCACATACAATCTCACCATAGTTTTGACTCATCCTGCCTCACATACAATCTCACCATAGTTTTGACTCATCCTGCCTCACATACAATCTCACCATAGTTTTGACTCACCCTGCCTCACATACAATCTCACCATAGTTTTGACTCACCTTGCCTCACATACAATCTCACCATAGTTTTGACTCATCCTGCCTCACATACAATCTCACCATAGTTTTGACTCATCCTGCCTCACATACAATCTCACCATAGTTTTGACTCATCCTGCCTCACATACAATCTCACCATAGTTTTGACTCATCCTGCCTCACATACAATCTCACCATAGTTTTGACTCATCCTGCCTCACATACAATCTCACCATAGTTTTGACTCATCCTGCCTCACATACAATCTCACCATAGTTTTGACTCATCCTGCCTCACATACAATCTCACCATAGTTTTGACTCACCCTGCCTCACATGCGTCCTCTCCAGAGATATTTCATACATTTTAATACCTCTGACTTCTGCACTCAAAACTTCATCCACATTACTCATCTCTTACACTTACGTGCAGAACCTGGTGGGTTTACGATTAGTACTGATTGTAATAATAGTATTAAATACATTTACGGAAGCTGCGATCTTTGTTTTCATCACACGTGGTGAGAGGTTCCAGTATTTACCTCCGATGAGCGGAGACAAGTGATTGTTATGACGACCTGCTGTTGGAGTGTCAGACAGGTAACCTGAGTGGACTCAAGGAAACCGGTTACCTGGACTTGTTTCATGTGAAAGACACAGCGCCTGCACTCCAGGGAGTGGTGAGGATGTTGCACTCCAGGGAGTGGTGAGGATGTTGCACTCCAGGGAGTGGTGAGGATGTTGCACTCCAGGGAGTGGTGAGGATGTTGCACTTCGAAGAATTGCCTGAGCTGTGATGTCACCACACTTGTGGCAAGACAGCGACTGAATGAATGGTGGTGAATGTGTTTCCTCTTTTTTTGGGGGGGCCGCCCTTCCTCGGTGTGTTAACATTTATAACACTGTAAAAAAAACACGCCATTTCTTCACAAATGGTTTAGAAATTTCCAGGCAAATGAGTCCCAAGAGTTTTATGCCCAACATTGCAATACAAATGAAAAATACTTTTTTCTCATCCTGGAAAACTTAGTCCATATATAAATGAACATTAATATTATTGAACCAAAAAAAACAAGTTAAGGATAAATTAATTCTAGATTTTTACCTTGCAGAAACAACAAAGAATTCTTTACTTTTCGAAAATATCTCGTGTTAAGACCCCCCGAGAGAGTGCCAAAAATATTTGAAAATACTATAAAACGTTGATCAGCTTTTGTTTTCTTGCTATAAATCTGCTTAAACGAGTCCCTCGCTGTAAAAAGGTAATGGTATTATCGCCAGCCTCCACTGTTTCCATTATCAATCTGACAATCCGATTAGCAAACAAATGCGACGCGTGTTGATTGTCAGTCGAACTGACTACTAACTTTACAGCAGTGAGCACTAGCTGCTAACTTTACAGCAGTGAGCACTAGCTGCTAACATTACAGCAGTGAGCACTAGCTGCTAACTTTACAGCAGTGAGCACTAGCTGCTAACATTACAGCAGTGAGCACTAGCTGCTAACTTTACAGCAGTGAGCACTAGCTGCTAACATTACAGCAGTGAGCACTAGCTGCTAACTTTACAGCAGTGAGCACTAGCTGCTAACTTTACAGCAGTGAGCACTAGCTGCTAACATTACAGCAGTGAGCACTAGCTGCTAACTTTACAGCAGTGAGCACTAGCTGCTAACTTTACAGCAGTGAGCACTAGCTGCTAACTTTACAACAGTGAGCACTAGCTGCTAACTTTACAGCAGTGAGCACTAGCTGCTAACTTTACAACAGTGAGCACTAGCTGCTAACTTTACAGCAGTGAGCACTAGCTGCTAACTTTACAGCAGTGAGCACTAGCTGCTAATTTTACAGCAGTGAGCACTAGCTGCTAACTTTACAGCAGTGAGCACTAGCTGCTAATTTTACAGCAGTGAGCACTAGCTGCTAACTTTACAACAGTGAGCACTAGCTGCTAACATTACAGCAGTGAGCACTAGCTGCTAACTTTACAGCAGTGAGCACTAGCTGCTAACATTACAGCAGTGAGCACTAGCTGCTAACTTTACAGCAGTGAGCACTAGCTGCTAACTTTAACAGTGAGCACTAGTGCTAACTTACAGCAGTGAGCACTAGCTGCTAACTTTACAGCAGTGAGCACTAGCTGCTAACTTTACAGCAGTGAGCACTAGCTGCTAACTTTACAACAGTGAGCACTAGCTGCTAACTTTACAGCAGTGAGCACTAGCTGCTAACTTTACAACAGTGAGCACTAGCTGCTAACTTTACAGCAGTGAGCACTAGCTGCTAACTTTACAGCAGTGAGCACTAGCTGCTAACTTTACAACAGTGAGCACTAGCTGCTAACTTTACAGCAGTGAGCACTAGCTGCTAACTTTACAACAGTGAGCACTAGCTGCTAACTTTACAACAGTGAGCACTAGCTGCTAACTTTACAGCAGTGAGCACTAGCTGCTAACTTTACAACAGTGAGCACTAGCTGCTAACTTTACAGCAGTGAGCACTAGCTGCTAACTTTACAACAGTGAGCACTAGCTGCTAACTTTACAGCAGTGAGCACTAGCTGCTAACTTTACAGCAGTGAGCACTAGCTGCTAACTTTACAGCAGTGAGCACTAGCTGCTAACTTTACAGCAGTGAGCACTAGCTGCTAACTTTACAGCAGTGAGCACTAGCTGCTAACTTTACAGCAGTGAGCACTAGCTGCTAACTTTACAGCAGTGAGCACTAGCTGCTAACTTTACAGCAGTGAGCACTAGCTGCTAACTTTACAACAGTGAGCACTAGCTGCTAACTTTACAACAGTGAGCACTAGCTGCTAACTTTACAGCAGTGAGCACTAGCTGCTAACTTTACAGCAGTGAGCACTAGCTGCTAACTTTACAGCAGTGAGCACTAGCTGCTAACTTTACAACAGTGAGCACTAGCTGCTAACTTTACAGCAGTGAGCACTAGCTGCTAACTTTACAACAGTGAGCACTAGCTGCTAACTTTACAACAGTGAGCACTAGCTGCTAACTTTACAGCAGTGAGCACTAGCTGCTAACTTTACAACAGTGAGCACTAGCTGCTAACTTTACAGCAGTGAGCACTAGCTGCTAACTTTACAACAGTGAGCACTAGCTGCTAACTTTACAGCAGTGAGCACTAGCTGCTAACTTTACAACAGTGAGCACTAGCTGCTAACTTTACAGCAGTGAGCACTAGCTGCTAACTTTACAGCAGTGAGCACTAGCTGCTAACTTTACAGAAGTGAGCACTAGCTGCTAATTTTACAGCAGTGAGCACTAGCTGCTAACTTTACAGCAGTGAGCACTAGCTGCTAACTTTACAGCAGTGAGCACTAGCTGCTAACTTTACAGCAGTGAGCACTAGCTGCTAACTTTACAGCAGTGAGCACTAGCTGCTAACTTTACAACAGTGAGCACTAGCTGCTAACTTTACAACAGTGAGCACTAGCTGCTAACTTTACAACAGTGAGCACTAGCTGCTAACTTTACAGCAGAGTGTCTGACTGCTAACTTCAAAGGAGAAAGCAAGCAATGACTGCATATCTTTACAGTAGAGAGAAAGAGAGAGAGAGAGACAGACAGAGACAGAGAGAGAGAAAGAGAGAGAGAGAGAGAGACAGAGACAGAGAGAGAGAAAGAGAGAGAGAGAGAGAGACAGAGACAGAGAGAGAGAAAGAGAGAGAGAGCGAGAGTTTATTTACAATGGATTAAGAATGAGACTACCTTATCCTACCTCAGGTCAAAACATGGCTTTAGTAATTTCTCTATTATAATTAATTTATAGATATAAACTTGTGTCTTATAGTAGACTATATTCTAGCCACCACCTCCATTTGGGTTTGAATGATCGAATGTCGATATGTTGTGAAAATATGTTCCGAATGAGAAATATGCAAGAGAGGGTAAGTTATATTTGCAATCGATAATGATACATATAATGATCTCTAGACAGCATGCTAGTATTGTTAAAGCTGGCATGACTAGGAAGATAATGGTCTCTAGTCGAGTTGGCTTGAATAAAAAAAATTACAATTTCTGAATTGCCTAATGTGATTACTAGAGGTCATGTGGTTGGGAAGAACAGTGCGCTGGTGGCCACCAGTATTAAGGCAGTATTGATATCCTCTGGTTCTCCGTGGTGTTAAACTGGTGGGAGATCTTGAGAACTTGACTTGGTCGGAACGACCGTATGTAGCCTGACCATATGATGTAAGTGTTATTGGGTTTTATATTTTGCTGCCATCTCGAGGGCTTAGGCTTACTAGACTTCAGTCCATGAGATGCTAGCTCCTTACTCACCTTGTAGACAGCCTACAAGGTGAAAGAATTCCTCCGCACTGTAGTTGATTAAGAAAGAGATGCTTCTTAATGCTGGAAGCTGTTGTAAACTGCTTTGCAATGATCAGCGCACTGTTCTTCCCAGCCACGTGAGCTCTAGTAATCACATCACGCAATTCAGAAATTGTCATTTTTTTTTTATTCAAGCCAACTCGACTAGGAACATTATGTTGTCTAGACACCATTATCTTCCTAGTCATGCCAGCTTTAACAATACTATTATGTTGTCTAGAGAACATTATATATATCTTTATCGATTGCAAATATAACTTACCCTGTCTTGCAAGATGATGAGTGCTGAACCCAAGAACAGTGGGCAGTGCTCGTGTAAGTGAATACTACAGCAGTTGTCTTACTAGACGTGAGATCCGAGGATTAGGTCAAATTGGTCAGTATTCCATAACAAAGATCAAGCACACCCATTTTGGTGTGCTGGTGCCGATGACTTCCCTTAATAGAACAAACTTAAATGTAGTCACTTAGGTGTAGAATGGATTCAGAGAGCCTTATTTGCATTGTCAGGAGGCCGCTGAGCTTCTTGACAATGCACTAGGCAGATTTGATAGAAGTGAATATGAAGCAGTGCTAGCTGGTCAGTATATTAATGGTGTCATATTCATTTCGCCTTTACAGGCGCCATTCTATTCCCAAGTGAATGAAATTAAGAAGATAAACCTAATATCTCACTGTCACATCTTACACTTGGACACTGGTCTGGCAGCAATGTTACGAAGGTTTCTTACCTATTTCTGGAATTTGTATATAGGTGGTGCAGTCATGTGAGAATACTTCATATTTTTTTAGTATTGTTCGTTGCGACTGCCTCATCCTGTCGAGTTGGGTGGTGGAATCTTACCCCTGCTGATCTTTGACTAGATATCAACAGTTTTTGGATTTCATTCTTGCTGATACTAGGTTTTCCTAGTGTGTCCACGACCCACGAAGAGAAGTCTTAGTGTTGTACCCTATTCACATACAGGCTTTTCTGTAGGTATCACTATTGTAAACAGAGATATATTTGCTGCGTCTGGAAGTCCTAAATGTGGCAACAACTACCTCATGTCAGCAGTAATTAAATTAAGAGTAATTTAAACACTTGATTACATACTGCCGATGAGGAATGTAATTGTGCAGTGATAACCAAACTAATCCCAAGCCTTGATCATATACTGTGTTGGAGAACCAGGATGTGATTGATGAAGGACAAATGCTTGGTAGTTACTATCGCCTGACGCAAGGCCTTGATACAGCTAAATACAGTATGATACTTATCCCAAAAACAGATTGTTTCGCAACTTGTGTCTTCTTCCAAGAGCTGTCAACCTGAGGTGGCAGGGTAGGGTCGGAGGGCAGTCCTGTCTCCCTGTCCTCACTGACAGGTTGTGTCCTCTGATTCTTCCCCTCGATCTGATGGATTATTTAGCCAAGTGAGGGGAGCCGGCATACCCAAGTGGTCTGCAAGGTACTGCTGTATCAGTCATGTCAGTCACCAGAGAGTCGAGGGAAGAGTCACAGTCATGGGTAGAAAAGTTCTTTAACGTTGTCGTTCGAAAAGCTGGGAGCTATTCATCAGTCTCCTATTCTGAGGCATTGAAGCCCATATTATTATTGTAATAATAATTATGTTGCATTAGAAAGTAGTTTCAGTTGTCTGTTAAGTCTGGGGCCTGATAATGAGTCTTCTAACGGATAGTTGGCGGTGTTAGATGAATATATTATCACCACTTGTGTGATGTTCTACGCTCACATTATATATTGATGAGAAACGCTCAACCAGCGGTGGTATTTCATTTTTCAGGAAAATTGTGAACATTTTCCTATAGCGCGGGTTATAGTGTCTTAGTTATGTGGTGACCCCTCTCAGTGGAGCTTTTGGTCACATGACCGAAGCCTAACACTGGCTTACCGGTCCACCATATATAAAAATCAAAGACCACATAAGAGACATAGATGAGAGGATTTCAGCTCAGTATTAAAACACAGTCACGGGACAAAGTTGTCTTGCCAGTCTCAGCTGAGATGTTAATGTTTTTTTTAAGGTCTGTTCTTCTCTGTGACGATGTGGAGGAACTTCTAATACTTTTCAGAGCTCAGCGAATTCCTCTAAGGTCAAATCTCGTTGCTAGACCAAGAGCACAATGTTGGTCAGTTAAGTGAGCCACTGGCTTCCTGAGTTCCCTCTGGATGATGCATTCAACACATGTGCAACATCTGGGTGCCTTTATCATGAAGACGCTTCGCCAGCCATTGGCTGCATCAGTTCAATACAAAGGTTTATGAAGGCGTTGAAACTGAAGATAGTGCAACACAAGGTAATCACTCCCTCAGTCTAAATGGAGGTTTTCACCCCTTTTGCTTTCTTTTCTATCCTTTTGTGACGTGTCACAGGTTCCAACAATATCCTTCAGCGGGCAAGCAGACCCAATGCTGAGCGAGCCTGGTATTTTTCGATCACTTTTCACTCAATTGAGTTTCATTAAATCTTGATATATCTCATTTCTGAGCGAAACGTATAAAATACTGGTTGTATTGTATTACGTGCCTTTGCACACGCTTGTTGGATTGTTACCCAAGTCACCGGGTATCCTTCAGTGGTCCAAGGTCACCTTACTGATGTCAACAGGAACACATGCAATTACTGTGATTGCAACACAAACCTCACATTGTCTGCAACAGGAAGTGATAGTGTGTACACTAAAGTTAAATGCATTCATAATTCCAGGTTGTGCATTATTAAACTTAGTAAGGCATATTAGTTTGATTGAGTTACTGTTAAAAACTCTTATAAAACTCTTATAATATATAGTTTTCATGGCAAAAGTTAAGCTAGTGCAGGATCTTAAACAATAAATTATATCTTAGTTCAAATGATAATAAAAACAATAATGACATATAATAATAAATAATAATAATAATAATAATAATAATAATAATAATAATAATAATAATAATAATAATAATAATAATAATAATAGGAGGAGAGAAAGAAGAAGAAGAAGAAGAAGAGAAGAAGAAGAAGAAGAAGAAGAAGAAGAAGAAGAAGAAGAAGAAGAAGAAGAAGAAGAAGAAGAAGAAGAAGAAGAAGAGAAAAGTTGAGGAAGAGGAAGAACCGGAATACACACACACACACACACACACACACACACACACACACACACACATTAGGCCAACTGTCTAAACACAAGTGATTGCCTTTCACAATCGGTAACACCTCCCCCCCCCCTCTCTCTCTCTCCCCAAGAAATTTATAGAACTACAACAATCACCCTAAAGGGCAAATGTTCTCAGCATCGACCTCCCTGCTGCTTGACCTCCCTTCTGCTTGACCTCCCTGCTGCTTGACCTTCCTGCTGCTTGACCTCCCTGCTATTTGACCTCCCTGCTATTTGACCTCCCTGCTGCGTGACCTCCCTGCTGCTTGACCTCCCTGCTGATTGACCTCCCTGCTGCTTGACCTCCCTGCTGATTGACCTCCCTGCTGCTTGACCTCTCTGCCGCTTGACCTTTCTGCTGCTTGACCTCCCTGCTGTTTGACCTCCCTGCTATTTGACCTCCCTGATTCTTGGCCTACCTGCTGCGTGAACTAACTGCTGCTTGACCTCTCTGATGTTTGACCTCTCTGCTGCTTGACCTCCCTGCTCTTTGATCTCCCTGCTGCTTGACCTCTTTGATACTTGACCACCCTACTGCTTGACCTCCATATTGCTTGACCTCCTTGCTGCTTGACCTCCCTGCTGCTTGGTCTCCCTGCGGCTTGACCTCCCTACTGCTTGACCTCCCTACTGTTTGGCCTCTCTGATGCTTGACTGCTCTGATGCTTGACATCCGTGCTGCTTGACCTCTCTGATGTTTGACCTCTCTGTTTTTTGACCTCCATGCTGCGTGAACTTCCTGCTGCTTGACCTCCCTGCTGCTTGACCTCCATGCTGCTTCATCTTCCTGCTATTTGGCCTCTCTGCTATTTGACCTCCCTGCTGCTTGGCCTCCCTGCTGTTTGGTCTCCCTGCTGTTTGGTCTCCCTGCTGTTTGGCCTACCCGCTGTTTGACCTCCCTGCTGCTTGACCTCCCTGCTGATTGACCTCTCTGATGTTTCACCTCTCTGCTGCTTTACCTCCCTGCTGCATGAACTTCCTGCTGCTTGACCTACCTGCTGCTTGACCTTGCTGCTTGACCTCTCTGATGCTTGACCTCCGTGCTGCTTGACCTCTCAAGGTTTGACCTCTCTTCTGCTTGACCTCCCTGCTACTTGATCTCCCTGCTGCATGACCTCCCTACTACTTGACCTCCGTACTGCTTGACCTCCGTGCTACTTGACCTCTCTGATGCTTGACCTCCGTGCTGCTTGACCTCTCTGATGTTTGACCTCTCTGCTGCTTGACCTTTCTGCTGCTTGACCTCCCTGCTGCATGAACTTCCTGCTGCTTGACCTACCTGCTGCTTGACCTCTCTGATGCTTGATCTCCCTGCTGCATGAACTTCTTGGTGCTTGACCTTCCTGCTGCTCGACCTCCTTGCTGCTTGACCTCTCTAATGCTTGACCTCTTTGATGGGTGACCTCTCTGCTGCTTGACCTCCCTGCTGTTTGATCTCTCTGCTGCTTGACCTCTCTCCTGCTTGACCTCCCTACTGCTTGACCTCCCTGCTACTTGATCTCCCTGCTGCTTGATCTCCCTGATATTTAACCACCATGCTGCTTGACCTCCGTACTGCTTGTCCTCCCTGCTGCTTGACCTCTCTGATGCTTTACCTCTCAGCTGCTTTTTTTCCTGCTGCTTGACCTCTCTGCTGCTTTTTTTCCTGCTGCTTGACCTCGCTGTGAGGTCAAGCCTTTTCATGTGACAGTAATTGTCGACACATGAATTGACACAACTGTGAAGACTTGTCGTGTCACATCTGGCAAGACCTGTCATGTCACATCTGTCATGACCTGTTTTCTCACAACAACTGTAACGACCTGTCGTGTCACAGCAACTTTCAAAGACCTGCCATGTCACAACAACTGTCAAAACCTGTCATGTCACAATATATGTCAAGACATATTGCCACAACAACTGTAAAGACCTGTCATGTCACAACTATCAAAACCTGTTATGTCACAACAACTGTCAAGACCTATCATGTCTCAACAACTTTCAATAAACCTATCATGCCACTGCAACTGTCAAGCACTGTCATGTCACAATAAATGTCAAGACCTGTCATGCCACTACAGCTTTCAAGACCTGTCATGTCACAACAACTGTCAAGACCACTCATGCCACAATAAATGTCAATACATGTCATGCCACTACAGTTGTCAAGGCCGGTCATGTCACAACAACTGTCAAAACCTGTCATGTCACAATATATGTCAAGACATATTGCCACAACTGTAAAGACCTGTCATGTCACAACTATCAAAACCTTTCATGTCACAACAACTGTCAAGACCTCTCATGTCAAGACACCTATCATGCCACTACAGCTGTCAAGCACTGTCATGTCACAATAAATGTCCAGACCTGGCATGCCACTACAGCTGTCAAGACCTGTCATGTCACAACAACTGTCAAGACCTCTCATGCCACAATAAATGTCAAGACCTGTCATGCCACTACAGCTGTCAAGACCGGTTACGTCACAACTGTCAAAACCTATCATGTCACAATATATGTCAAGACATATTGCCACAACATCTGTAAAGACCTGTCATGTCACAACTATCAAAACCTGTCATGTCACAACAACTGTCAAGACCTCTCATGTCACAATAAATGTCAAGATCTGTCATGCCAAAACAACTGTAAAGACCTGTCATGTCACTATCAAAACCTGTCATGTCACAACAACTGTCAAGACCTCTCATGTCACAACAACTGTCAAGACACCTATCATGCCACTACAACTGTCAAGCACTGTCATGTCATAATAAATGTCAAGACCTGTTATGCCACTACAGCTGTCAAGACCTGTCATGTCACAACAACTGTCAAGACCTCTCATGCCACAATAAATGTCAAGACCTGTCATGCCACTACAGCTATCAAGACCGGTCATGTCACAACAATTGTCAAATCCTGTCATGTCACAACAACTGTCAAGACCTGACAAGCTAATAGGCAAAATATCCTGGAAGAATCCCTTCATTATACTGTATTTGATTTCCTTTGATCTTGTTTTCATTGTTTTTGGCTGGGTGATTGTTTACCAGATAACAGCTGTTCCAGTGAACGAAACTAATTTGCTAGGCAAAAAATATGATGAATTCTGGAATTCGTAATGAAAATAAAATGAAATTTATCAACTATCTATAATTTCCTGTATTGGAAAAACATCAGATGTACAGTAACTTTTTTTTAAGGATGATTGGGATTTTTTGGGGGGTTATTTTGAAGGTGACACTCAGACCATGACTGCCATACAGGTGACATCCAGAGACTATGACTGCCACACAGGTGACATCCCAAGGCCATGACTGCCAACCAGATCTTGACTACCACTCAGGTATCACTCAGACCATGAATACCACTCATAAGTCACCCATACCATGAATATCGCTCAGGTATCACCCAGACCATGACTACCATTCAGGTCCCCTCAAGGGAGGTTCCTTGACGCTGGTGAGGGGCTCTTGATCTAGGGAATTGGATCTGTGCTCCGGTTCCCTGAATTGAGCCTGAATACCTTCCATACCCCACATGCGTTGTATTATCCTACGGGTTTAACACTCCCCCATGATTATAATAATAATGCCACTCAGGAGTCACCCAGACCGTGACTGCCAATCAGTTGACATCCCCAGACCATGACTGATATTCAGGCAACATCCTCAGTCAATGACTGCCAATCGTGTGACTTTCCCAGACAATGACTACCAGTTACGTGACATCCCCAGATCGTGACTGCCAATCAGGTGGCAACAATAGACTACGACTGCCACTCAAGTGACATCCCAAGACCATGACTGCCACTCAGAAAACATCCCTAGACCATGAATACCACTCAAGTGATATCCGCAGACCATAATTACCATACAGGTGACATCCCCAAACCATGACTGTCAATCGGGTAACATCCCCAGACTATCTATGACTGCCACTCAGGCGATATCCCAAGACTATAACTACCAATCAGATGACATCTCCAGACTGTTCCGCCCCCTGAAAAGGATGCAATGTGTGTGTATATATATATATATATATATATATATATATATTGTGTGTGTCGTGCCGATTAGGTAAAACTTGCGATTTTGGCTTAAATAGCAACGCTCACCTTGCCATATAAGACAAGTGAAAATTTGTGTATGCAATATTTTCGCCAAAATCATTCTGAACATAACGAAAAAAATATATTTCATTGTGTTTGTTTATTATTAAATTAATGTTAACGTATCTAAAATATATTTAGTTGGGTTAGGCTAAATTAAAATGGCTTGTTGTAATAAGGTTAGGTAGGTTTTCAAAGTTTCTCTTGGTACAAAATTATCAATTCTTACATTAACATAAATGAAAAAATATATCTTTAAACGTATAAGAGAAAATTTTAGAAAGGACTTAATTTTAGATGAGTTCTTGCTAATTGACCAGTTTTACCTAATCGGCACGACATATATATATATATATATATATATATATATATATATATATATATATATATATATATATATATATATATATATATATATATATATATATATATATATATATATATATATATATATATATATATATTCTTACATTAACATAAATGAAAAAATATATCTTTAAACGTATAAGAGAAAATTTTAGAAAGGACTTAATTTTAGATGAGTTCTTGCTAATTGACCAGTTTTACCTAATCGGCACGACATATATATATATATAACATTAATTTAATAATAAACAAGCACAATGAAATATATTTTTTTCGTTGTGTTCAGAATGATTTTGGCGAAATTATTGCATACACAAATTTTCACTTGTCTTATATGGCAAGGTGAGCGTTGCTATTTAAGCCAAAATCGCAAGTTTTACCTAATCGGCACGACATATATGTATATATATATATATTTTTTTTTTTTTTTTTTTTCAACAAGTCGGCCGTCTCCCACCGAGGCAGGGTGACCCAAAAAGAAAGAAAATCCCCAAAAAGAAAATACTTTCATCATCATTCAACACTTTCACCACACACATACATAATCACTGTCTTTGCAGAGGAGCTCAGATACAACAGCTGAGAATTGTCCCTCCCAGCTGTCACTATCCCAGACCCCTCCTTTAAAGTGCAGGCATTGTACTTCCCATTTCCAGGACTCAAGTCCAATTAAATCAATTAACTGGTTTCCCTGAATCCCTTCACAAAATGTTACCCTGCTCACACTCCAACAGATCGTACATGTTGGAGTGTGTCCCCAACCGTCTGAGCCATAGACTGCTTGTGGAGGCGGGTATTCAAACAGGAGGAGGCTGAAATTAATCCTTGAGCATACATCTGCCACGAGTGTCCTCGCAACATGAAACAAGTCTAGTGCGCTAGGCTCATGTTGTTTGTAGGATCGATGGCTCAGCTGGTAGGGTGACATGTACAATGTTTGGCCTCTTGAGGCGGGACAATGTTCGTGAGGTCGAATCCTGGCCTGCCGCAGTTTGGCTGCCAGCACTTGCTAACTACCTGCCCGCTCGTTTCATTATTACAATCAAGGGGAAGCGCTAAACCCGTAGGATTATGCAGCGCCTGTGGGGGGATGTGGAAGGTATTCAGGCTTAATTCAGGGAACTGGAGAGCACAGATCCAATTCCCTAGATCAAGAGCCCCTCTGCTCGCTCGTTAGGCAGTTTTGTGTCAGGCGCAACCTTGTACCCACCTGCAGGGGTAGCTGTCACAGGTCACGTGATCACACCTGATGTTGGGGCTACTAGGCTTGTCTCACTCTCTCTCTCTCTCTCTCTCTCTCTCTCTCTCTCTCTCTCTCTCTCTCTCTCTCTATTTGGCTGTTCTGGTGGCATCATGCTTTAGTCTGCTCTTCATCTCTTTGGTTGTTGTTGTTCACTCTCAGGTAAGCCCACTCTGGCTTGCCGTGGCTGTGTGGGGCATCATGCTTTAGTCTACTCTGTCATTCCTTGTGGTTTAGACTCTTGTTTTGGTAGAGTATGTCTTGACTGGTGAGCCGGGACATACTTCTCGTAACTCTGTGTAACTCTATTCAGAGAACATTATTTAGACTCTGTGATATTTGACGTTTTGCAAAGGTTGTGTGTCGTGGAGACTCTCTTATTATCTTTGGTACCAAGTTAAATTTTCGACCTACATTAGTTCTGGCAACTACGTACTGTCGTAGTCTTGGGTCTGGTAATATTGAACTTCAGTATTAAGGGAATTTTGTCTTTTGTGAAGGATCTGTTGAAGGTTTATTGTTAGGGTCGTTTCTTCTTGTTCTTTTGCCTGATGCTGTGCTGTTTACTGCTGTTGTGCTGTTTACTGCTGTTGTGCTGTTTACTGCTGCTGTACTGTTTACTGCTGCTTCGTACATTACTGCTATTTGGAGAATGGTTAGTCATATTGTTAAAGCAAGTTGTCTGATTGTCTTGTTGGTCGAGAAGTTAGATTATTTAGGGACTTGTCAGTTACAGTATAAGTCAAAGTCGAGTCTTTATGAGACATAACGAACATTATTGATCATATACACACATTCTCTCACACACAGATGTATATACTTATATTATTCATTTACTTGAGTACATCTCATAGCAACGTACCAGACGGTACTTAAGAGTAGTACACTTATTAAATATGTCCTCAGCACTATAAGGTTATATGTACAATTTAACTATGCCAAATATATTAACTTTATTTATGACCACCAAGACAACTTTGGTATTAAACATCTCAAATTTATTTAGTTGGTTTATATTGATACAGTTGCAATACCAAAGCGCTATTGAAATGTCTTAATTTTAAAGGATAACTAGACTAGAATATTATATGACAAAGTGTTACAAAAGCAGAAACTGTCTAGATGTAAGAGTGGGATCAATTAGTTGTCCTAGTATTCTCTGGAGATGTCTATACTTCATTGATGTCGCATTTTGTAACACTAGAATATGACTGCCACTCAGGTGATATCCACATACCATTACTGCAACTCAGGTGATATCCCCATACCATGACACGCCACTCAGGTGACATCCCCAGACCATGACAGCCACCCAGGTGACATCCCCAGACCATGACAGCCACCCAGGTGACATCCCTAGACCATGACAGCCACCCAGGTGACATCCCCAGACCATGACAGCCACTCAGGTGACATCCCAGACCATGACAGCCACTCAGGTGACATCCCCTCATACCATGACAGCCACTCAGGTGATATCCCCATACCATGACAGCCACTTAGGTGATATCGCCAGACCATGACTGCCACTCAGCTGACATCCCAGACCATGACTATCACTGAGGTGACATCCCCAGACCATGACTAACACTCGGGTGTCACGTAGATAATATCACTCAGATGTCATCCCAGACCATGACTACCAGTCAGGTGTCACCCAGACCAGTCTACCAGTCAGGTGTCACCCAGACCATGTACCACTCAGGTGCTGTGAATCACAGCCTCTTGATAATGCTGTCTGGCTGTCACCTCGCTCTTAATAGACATCTTTACGATAAGTGATGTTACAAAGGATATCAAATGACTCGTTAATAAATCTGTGAATAATAATAATAAAATTAATAATAGTAACAATAATTATAATAAAAACATCAATAACAATAATAATTATATTAATAAGATATTGTATAGCAGGTGATATTATTATTATTATTATTATTATTATTATTATTATTATTATTATTATTATTATTATTATTATTATTATTACATGAGTGTAGTCTTGCCTTCAAGTAACTATTCTACCACATAATTAATTTTTTGTGTGTTCTACTTCAGTGTTCTACCGCTACCTGTGTTTTTTTTATAGTATGCGGCAAGTGTTTTGTTTCTTACCTTACATTTGTATTCTTTTGCTCTGATGACGATGCTAAGGTATTAGCTACAAGGTGCGGCATAAGTCACTGTTGTAATATGGTGATAATTATTTCATTACACTGGGTTTAGGGGTGAGTTGATTTGCTTGTGGTATATACAACTACACTAGGTGTAGCAAGGAAACTACCTGCTTGCAGAACACTGGGTGTAGAGGAAACTACCTTGCTTGTGTGGACTATCTGCTAATACACTGGGTGTAGATGGAAACTACCTTGCTTGTGGCAATACACTGGTGTGCAAAGCTACCTTGCTTGTGGCTTAATACACTGGGTGTAGCAAGAAACTACCTTGCTTGTGGCTTAATACACTGGGTGTAGCAAAGAAACTACCTTGCTTGTGGCTTAATACACTGGGTGTAGCAAGGAAACTACCTTGCTTGTGGCTTAATACACTGGGTGTAGCAAAGAAACTACCTTGCTTGTGCTTAATACATGGTGTGAACACCTTGCTTGTTAATACACTGGTGTGTACCTTGCTTGGCTTTACACTGGTGTCAAGAAAACTTACTTACTCGTTGCTTAATACACTGGGTGTAGCAAAGAAACTACTGCCTTTCTCGTGGCTTAATACACTGGGTGTAGCAAGGAAACTACTGTCTTGCTCTGGCTTAAGTTAATTTGCTCGTTGAAAACAAACAGAACTGTTCACTCGTTACTGTTTTTATCTCTCTGTGTTATCCACTTTTCTTGCCTGTTTTTCTCTTGGTGTTTTCGCAACAAAACTTTTCAGAAAGACAAACCTCGGCTTCAGAGGGTCTTCTCATTTCCTTGTTTTAATTATTGCCACAACGTGTCAGCCTTCCATTCATTCAACAGTTTCCTTCCTGGTATATCAGTGGTAGTATAGAAGTATACTGGTAGTATAAGAGTATACTGGTAGTATAAGAGTATACTGGTAGTATAGAAGTATACTTTTAAGTATGTTAATAAGAGAGTGTGTGGTTATGACAAGTCCTTTTTCCAGAGATAGATCTTGGTGGCTTTATTATCAGTAATAAAGACTCTAGTGGCTTAATCATGAAAATGTGATAAAAACCATAGTGGTTCTTTTATTATTATTATTATTATTATTATTATTATTATTATTATTATTATTATTATTATTTTAAAGTAATAAAGACTCTGGTTGCTTTATTACCACAAGATGATAAAGACTCTGATGGCTTTATTACCACAAGATGATAAAAGACCCTGGTTACTTTATCATCACTAATAAAGACCCTGGTGGCTTTATCATCACGAATAAAGACCCTGGTGGCTTTATCATCACGAATAAAGACCCTGGTGGCTTTATCATCACGTTTTTTTTTTAAACCCACAAGGATATCATCTCCTCTAATATTTATTTATCAACATCCAGTGGTAACTACTTTTGCATCGCTATTGGATAATTTATTTTTTAGGACCCTCAATTCCAGTTTATTACCTGGGATTCAACTCTGTTATATCAGCGACCTTAATTATAAATAAGTTTCACAATATATTTCCTATATTTATTTTTCCTTTACTCTAATAAAAGATTCATGTTGCTAAATCATGTCCGTCATTTTCCTTATTAATGTTTCTGACTGTTTCTTTCCCTTATGTTTGTCAACACATTTCTGTTTCGTTTAAAACACTCGCATAAATGACTGGGATTTTGCATTTTTTTTATATGGGTTTTAAATCTAAACTTTTCTTTTCTTGTTTATTCAGCTTCAGCACTTTTTAGAACTATCATTTATTATATTTCGCCTTTTCCCGTTCTTTAACAGTTTTATTATTATATAATAAAATATATATATATATATATATATATATATATATATATATATATATATATATATATATATATATATATATATATATATATATATATATATATTGTAGAACCCTCGTAAATTTCGTTTACATTCTGCCTTATGTGACATTTTATTTAATTTTGTTAAAAATATCGTCTTCTTATATTTTATCTTCTTATAATCTAACTGTTCCTCTTTATATTTTCCGTTTTCTTCCTCAGAGTCATATTTCACAAGGTAAGTGATTTCCAATAGACGTTGCTCGCTCCTTCCATGCGGGTTTAGGTAGTTTGTGTTGAGAACTTCTTCCTATTTTCTAGTAAGTATGGACGACTTTACAACTTTAATATGTTGTTTCCTAAGAGGAACTGTCAGTCTGTTTCTTCATGGTCAATATCCCCGGATTTTTTATTTTATTTATTAACACCAAGGCAGGGTGGCCCGAAAAAGAAAAACTTTGATCATCATTCACTCCATCACTGTCTTGCCAGAGGGGTGCTTTACACTACAGTTATAAAACTGCAACATTAACACCCCTCCTTCAGAGTGCCGACACTGTACTTCCCATCTCCAGAACTCAAGTCCGGCCTGCCGGTTTCCCTGAATCCCTTCATAAATGTTACCTTGCTCACACTCCAACAGCACGTCAAGTATTAAAAACCATTTGTCTCCATTCACTCCTATCAAATTCGCTCACACATGCTTGCTGGAAATCCAAGCCCCTCGCACACAAAACCTCTTTTACCCCCTCCCTCCAACCTTTAATAGGGCGACCCCTACCCCGCCTTCCCTCCACTACAGATTTATACACTCTCGAGGTCATTCGGTTTCGTTCCATTCTCTCTACATGTCCGAACCACCTCAACAACCCCTCCTCAGCTCTCTGGATAATAGTTTTGGTAATCCCGCACCTCCTCCTAATTTCCAAACTCCGAATTCTCTGCATTATATTCACACCACACATAGACCTCAGACATGACATCTCCACTGCCTCCAGCCTTCTCCTCGTTGCAACATTGATCACCCATGCTTCACACCCATATAAGAGTGTTGTTATAACTATACTCTCATACATTCCCCTCTTTACTTCCATGGACAAAGTTCTTTGTCTCCACAGACTCCGAAGTGCACCACTCACCCTTTTCCTCTCATCAATTCTATTATTTACCTCATCCTTCATAGACCCATCTGCTGACATGTCCATTCCCAAATATCTGAATACATTCACCTCCTCCATACTCTCTCCCTCCAATCTGATATCCAATCTTTCGTCACCTAATCTTTTTGTTATCCCCATCACCTTACTCTTTCCTATATTCACTTTCAATTTTCTTCTTTTACATACCTTACCAAATTCATCCACCAACCTCTGCAACTTCTCTTCAGAATCTCCCAAAAGCACAGTGTCATCAGCAAAAAGCAACTGTGACAACTCCCACTTTGTATTTGATTCTTTGTCTTTTAATCCCACACCTCTTGCCAAGACCCTCGCATTCACTTTTCTTACAACCCCATCTATAAATATATTGAACAACCACGGTGACATCACACATCCTTGTCTAAGGCCTACTTTTACCGAGAAATAATCTCCCTCTCTCCTACACACTCTAACCTGAGCCTCACTATCCTCATTAAAGCTCTTCACTGCTTTCAGTAACCTACCTCCTATTCCATACACCTGCAACATCTGCCACATTGCCCCCCTATCCACCCTATCATACGCCTTTTCCAAATCCATAAATGCCACAAAAACCTCTTTACCCTTATCCAAATACTGTTCACCTATGTGTTTCACTGCAAACACTTGGTCTACACACCCCCTACCTTTCCTAAAGCCACCTCGTTCATCTGCTATTCTGCTCTCCGTCTTACTCTTAATTCTTTCAATAATAACTCTACCATACACTTTACCTGGTATACTCAACAGACTTATTCCCCTATAATTTTTGCACTCTCTTTTGTCCCCTTTGCCTTTATACAAAGGAACAATACACGCTCTCTGCCAGTCCCTAGGTACCTAACCCTCTGCTGATGTTATGAATGAAAAGAAGTTGGATGTCCTGGCTCTAAGCGAAACAAAGCTGAAGGGGGTAGGCGAGTTTCAGTGGGGAGAAATAAATGGGATTAAGTCAGGAGTATCTGAGAAAGTTAGAGCTAAGGAAGGGGTAGCAATAATGTTGAAGGACAAGTTATGGAAGGAGAAGAGGGAATATAAATGTGTAAATTCAAGGATTATGTGGATTAAAATAAGGGTCGGATGCGAAAAGTGGGTTATAATAAGCGTGTATGCACCTGGAGAAGAGAGGATTGTAGAGTAGAGAGAGAGACTTTGGGAGATGTTAAGCGAATGTATAGGAACTTTTGAACCAAGTGAGAGAGTAATTGTAGTAGGGGACCTAAATGCTAAAGTAGGAGAAACATGTAGAGAGGGTGTGGTAGGTAAGTTTGGGGTGCCAGGTGTAAATGATAATGGGAGCCCTTTGATTGAACTTTGTATAGAAAGGGGTTTAGTTATAAGTAATACATATTTTAAGAAAAAGAGGATAAATAAGTATACAAGATATGATGTAGGGCGTAATGACAGTAGTTTGTTGGACTATGTATTGGTAGATAAAAGACTGTTGAGTAGACTTCAGGATGTACATGTTTATAGAAGGGCCACAGATATATCAGATCACTTTTTAGTTGTAGCTAAAGTGGGAGTAAAAGGTAGATGGGATACAAGGAAAATAGAAGCAGTAAGTAAGAGAGAGGTGAAGGTTTATAAACTAAAAGAGGAGGCAGTTAGGGTAAGATATAAACAACTATTGGAGGATAGATGGGCTAGTGAGAGTGTAGGCAATGGGGTCGAAGATGTATGGAGTAGGTTAAAGAATGTAGTGTTAGAGTGTTCAGCAGAAGTTTGTGGTTACAGGAAAGTGGGTGCAGGAGGGAAGAAGAGCGATTGGTGGAATGATGATGTAAAGAGAGTAGTAAGAGAGAAAAAGTTAGCATATGAGAGTTTTTTACGAAGTAGAAGTGATGGAAGGAGGGAAGAGTATATGAAGAAAAATAGAGAGGTTAAGAGAGTGATCAAGCAATGTAAAAATAGAGCAAATGAGAGAGTGGGTGAGATGGTATCAACAAATTTTGTTGAAAATAAGAAAAGGTTTGGAGTGAGATTAATAAGTTGAGGAAGCCTAGGGAACAAATGGATTTGACAGTTAAAAATAGGAGAGGAGAGTTATTAAATAGAGAGTTAGAGGTATCGGGAAGATGGAGGGAATATTTTGAGGAGTTGTTAAATGTTGATGAAGACAGGGAAGCTGTGATTTCGTGTATAGGGCAAGGAGGAATAACATCTTGTAGGAGTGTGGAAGAGCCAGTTGTGAGTGTGGGGGAAGTTCGTGAGGCAGTGGGTACAATGAAAGGGGGTAAGGCAGCTGGGATTGATGGGATAAAGGTAGAAATGTTAAAAGCAGGCGGAGATATAGTTTTGGAGTGGTTGGTGCTATTATTTATTTAATCCCCGGATATAATAACTTATTTAGGATTATTTACCATAAATAGTCTCCTTAGTATATTAAGTAGCCACTGATTTATCTAGCCAATGTTTTCTCTGTCTCTCACGTGTTGGTAAATAATAAGTTGTCACTGTATTCACTCCCGTGTGGTTTTTTTGTCTGCTGCTAAAATTTCGACGTCATTTGTGCTTACTTTCATTTACTTTTATGTAGCGTGTAGTATTTCGTCTACCAGTCTTGCCAGTCCTCTTCCCTCTTTCCTTCTCTCTCTCCTCGCCACTCTCAGTACCTTCACTCCGGTTACTTTATTATTTGGAATATTTCTTTCTAGTTGGATATATATCACCATTTACACACACACACACACACACACACACGCACACACACATTTTGGTTTGAAGCCTATCGACTACACGAGGGTCATGCTGCACCTAACCTCTTCACTACCACTCTAGTATACTTGAATCCCTAAAGTGGAGGTACAAGTAAACTCACTATATATATTATACTGGTTTCTCTGCAACTAGTAACGCATTCATTTATTCTGTATTCCTGTTCATTTATTCTGTATTCCTGTTCTGTATTAGCTTGTTCCATCTGCTGTTCTGTCTTAGCTTGCACCATTGCTGTTCAGTCGTAGCTTGCACCATCTGCTGTTCTGTATTAGCTTGTTGCATCTGCTGTTCTGTCTCAGTTTGCACCATCTGCTGTTTAGTCGTAGCTTGCACCATCTGCCGTTCTGTCTTAGCTTGTTCCATCTGCTAACTTGTACCATCTGCTGTTCTGTCTTAGTTTATACCATCTGCTTGATAAAGGTCTATACAGAGCGAAACACTCTTCCAGTAAGTGCTCGTTCTGTAATCTGTCTCTTCATTATCGTCAAGAGAGCCTCATTTGTATCCTGTTCCTTTTCTCTCTTCTTTTATCACCCCAGCATAAATATCTACTATTTGGTTTGCTTTTCTAGCCCCTTCATCTTCTTTTCCTAGTCTGTCATAACATTTTTTCTTGATATCCTTCTGATGTTTGTTGTTCCAGCATTTAAACTCTCTCTTCCCTTCTTTTACTATTCCAAACCTTTTCTTTTTTTCTCTTTCTCTGTCTGTCTCTCTCTGTCTCTGTCTGTCTGTCTGTCTGTCTCTCTCTCTCTCTCTCTCTCTCTCTCTCTCTCTCTCTCTCTCTCTCTCTCTCTCTCTCTCTCTCTCTCTCTCTCTCTCTCTCTGTCTCTCTGTCTCTCTGTCTCTCTATCTCTCTGTCTCTCTGTCTCTCTGTCTGTCTGTCTGTCTGCTCTCTCTCTCTCTCTCTCTCTCTCTCTCTCTCTCTCTCTCTCTCTCTCTCTCTCTCTCTCTATATATATATATATATATATATATATATATATATATATATATATATATATATATATGTCGTGCCGATTAGGTAAAACTGTTCAATTAGCAAGAACTCATTTAAAATTAAGTCTTTTCTAAAATTTTCTCTTATACGTTTAAAGATATATATTTTTCATTTATGTTAATGTCAAAATTTATAATTTTGTACCAAGAGAAACTTTGAAAACTTACCTAACCTTATTATAACAAGCGCAATTTAATTTAGCCTAACCCAACTAAATATATTTTAGATACGTTTACAATAATTTAATAATAAACAAACACAATGAAATATATTTTTTTCGTTACGTTCAGAATGATTTTGGCGAAATTATAGCATACACAAATTTTCGCTTGTCTTATATGGCAAGATGAGCGTTGCTATTTAAGCCAGAATCGCAAGTTTTACTAAAAACGAGAAGAAGAAAAACTTTATAAAATTGGGTTGTCTGAATGTGCGTGGATGTAGTGCGGATGATAAGAAAGAGATGATTGCCGATGTTATGAATGAAAAGAAGTTGGATGTCCTGGCCCTAAGCGAAACAAAGCTGAAGGGGGTAGGCGAGTTTCAGTGGGGAGAAATAAATGGGATTAAGTCAGGAGTATCTGAGAGAGTTAGAGCTAAGGAAGGGGTAGCAATAATGTTGAAGGATCAGTTATGGAAGGAAAAGAGGGAATATAAATGTGTAAATTCAAGGATTATGTGGATTAAAATAAGGGTCGGATGCGAAAAGTGGGTCATAATAAGCGTGTATGCACCTGGAGAAGAGAGGAGTGTAGAGGAGAGAGAGAGATTTTGGGAGATGTTAAGCGAATGTATAGGAACTTTTGAACCAAATGAGAGAGTAATTGTGGTAGGGGACCTAAATGCTAAAGTGGGAGAAACATGCAGAGAGGGTGTAGTAGGTAAGTTTGGGGTGCCAGGTGTAAATGATAATGGGAGCCCTTTGATTGAACTTTGTATAGAAAGGGGTTTAGTTATAGGTAATACATATTTTAAGAAAAAGAGGATAAATAAGTATACAAGATATGATGTAGGGCGTAATGACAGTAGTTTGTTGGACTATGTATTGATAGATAAAAGACTGTTGAGTAGACTTCAGGATGTACATGTTTATAGAGGGGCTACAGATATATCAGATCACTTTTTAGTTATAGCTACAGTGGGAGTAAAAGGTAGATGGGATACAAGGAAAATAGAATCAGTAAGTAAAAGAGAGGTGAAGGTTTATAAACTAAAAGAGGAGGCAGTTAGGGTAAGATATAAACAACTATTGGAGGATAGATGGGCTAGTGAGAGTGTAGGCAATTGGGTCGAAAATGTATGGGGTAGATTTAAAAATGTAGTGTTAGAGTGTTCAGCGAAGTTTGTGGTTACAGGCGAGTGGGTGCGGGAGGGAAGAGGAGCGATTGGTGGAATGATGATGTAAAGAGAGTAGTAAGGGAGAAAAGTTAGCATATGAGAGGTTTTACAAAGTAGAAGTGATGCAAGGAGGGAAGAGTATATGGAGAGAAAAAGAGAGGTTAAAGAGTGGTGAAGCAATGTAAAAGAGAGCAGATGAGAGAGTGGGTGAGATGTTATCAGCAAATTTTGTTGAAAATAAGAAAAAGTTTTGGAATGAGATTAATAAGTTGAGGAAGCCTAGAGAACAAATGGATTTGACAGTTAAAAATAGGAGAGGAGAGTTATTAAATGGAGAGTTAGAGGTATCGGGAAGATGGAGAGAATATTTTGAGGATTTGTTAAATGTTGATGAAGACAGGAAGCTGTGATTTCGTGTGTAGGGCAGGAGGAATAACATCTTGTAGGAGTGTGGAAGAGCCAGTTGTGGGTGTAGGGGAAGTTCGTGAGGCAGTGGGTAGAATGAAAGGGGTAAGGCAGCTGGGATTGATGGGATAAAGATAGAAATGTTAAAAGCAGGTGGGGATATAATTTTGGAGTGGTTGGTGCTATTATTTAATAAATGTATGGAAGAGGGTAAGGTACCTAGGGATTGGCAGAGAGCGTGTATTGTTCCTTTGTATAAAGGCAAAGGGGACAAAAGAGAGTGCAAAAATTATAGGGGAATAAGTCTGTTGAGTGTACCTGGTAAAGTGTATGGTAGAGTTATTATTGAAAGAATTAAGAGTAAAACAGAAAGCAGGATAGCAGATGAACAAGGGGCTTTAGGAAGGGTAGGGGTGTGTAGACCAAGTGTTTACAGTGAAACATATAGGTGAACAGTATTTGGATAGGGGTAAAGATGTTTTGTGGCATTTATGGATTTGGAAAAGGCGTATGATAGGGTAGATAGGGGGCAATGTGGCAGATGTTGCAGGTGTATGGAATAGGAGGAAGGTTACTGAAAGCAGTGAAGAGTTTTTATGAGGATAGTGAGGCTCAGGTTAGAGTGTGTAGGAGGGAAGGGACTATTTCCCAGTAAAAGTGGGCCTTAGACAAGGATGTGTGATGTCACCGTGGTTGTTCAATATATTTATAGATGGGGTTGTAAGAGAAGTGAATGCGAGGGTCTTGGCAAGAGGTGTTAGGCTAAAAGATAAAGAAGCAAATACAAAGTGGGAGTTGTCACAGTTGCTTTTGCTGATGACACTGTGCTTTTGGGAGATTCTGAAGAGAAGCTGCAGAGGTTGGTGGATGAATTTGGTAGGGTGTGTAAAGAAGAAAATTGAAAGTGAATATAGGAAAGAGTAAGGTGATGAGGATAACAAAAAGAATAGGTGACGAAAGATTGGATATCAGATTGGAGGGAGAGAGTATGGAGGAGGTGAATGTATTCAGATATTTGGGAGTGGACATGTCGGCGGATGGGTCTATGAAGGATGAGGTGAATCATAGAATTGATGAGGGAAAAGGGTGAGTGGAGCACTTCGGAGTCTGTGGAGACAAAGAACCTTGTCCATGGAAGTAAAGAGGGAATGTAGAGAGTATAGTTATACCAACGCTCTTATATGGGTGTGAAGCATGGGTGATGAATGTTGCAACGAGGAGAAGGCTGGAGGCAGTGGAGATGTCATGTCTGAGGTCAATGTGTGGTGTGAATATAATGCAGAGAATTCGGAGTTTGGAAATTAGGAGGAGGTGCGGGATTACCAAAACGATTGTCCAGAGAGCTGAGGAGGGTTGTTGAGGTGGTTTGGACATGTAGAGAGAATGGAACGAGACAGAGTGACTTCGAGAGTGTATAAATCTGTAGTGGAGGAAGGCGGGTAGGGGTCGGCCTAGGAAAGGTTGGAGGAGGGGTAAAGGAAGTTTTGTGTGCGAGGGCTTGGATTTCCAGCAAGCATGTGTGAGCGTGTTTGATAGGAGTGAATGGAGGCATATGGTTTTAATACTTGACGTGCTGTTGGAGTGTGAGCAAAGTAACATTTATGAAGGATTCAGGGAAACCGGCAGGCCGGACTTGAGTTCTGGAGATGGGAAGTACAGTGCCGGCACTCTGAAGGAGGGTGTAAATGTTGCAGTTTTATAACTGTAGTGTAAAGCACCCTTCTGGCAAGACAGTGATGGAGTGAATGATGATGAAAGTTTTTCTTTTCGGGCCACCCTGCCTTGGTGGAATCGGCCGATGTGTTAATAAAATAAAAAAAATATATATATATATATATATATATATATATATATATATATATATATATATATATATATATATATATATATATATATATATATATATATATATATATATATATATATATATATATATATATATATATATATATATATATATATATATATATATTATATATATATATATATATTATATATATATATATATATATATATATATATATATATATATATATATATATATATAATCTATATTCAGGGAACCTCTGGTCACGACCATAATTCGTTTCAAAACTCTGGTCGCAACCCGATTTGGTCGTGACCCGAACCTAATTTCCCTATTGGATTGCATGTAAATACGATTAATCCGTTCCAGACCCCTACGAACTGTATGTAAATATTGTTTTTTTTTTATTAAGATTTTAAGCACAAAATAATTATAGAATGCACAGTGTAAGAGTAAATTAACCTTGAACAACAGAGAAAACTAACATTGAACGAGTCTTAAGAGTTTCAAGGGGAGTCTAATAACTGAGCAGTGAACTCCATTATTTATCGTCTGATTTGTTTCATTTCTGTCATTTTTGGTGTACGTTAAGAAGTGTCTTTCCATCATACATTGTCCAAGTTTCAATAAGATAGTCCAACAAACAACTGAGATAAAAATATTTACCAAAAATCATATATGGCAAGCCCTACTGGGTACTGGCACTGCGAGAAGGTGTTTTGGCACTACCTGCTGATAAAACATTGCTAATCTGAATTTATGACGGTCGTAATTACTGTAATTTATGAATAATCAAAGTTTGAAAAATCCTTAATTATACAAAATAATGCACAGTTTTATACAGAAAACAACTTAAATAACAGAGTTAGGTGTACACAAACAACAGGAAGTGGGCAAAATGGGCGCATGCGAAAAAATGGCGCGGAATGTGAAAATTGGCGCTGCTGTGTTTGTTCGGCACCCGATTATGTGTTCGTGACCAGATTCAAAAATTTAGCTATTTTTTTTTTGGTCTTGAACCGATTTGTTCGTGTTCGGAAGCGTTCGTGACCAGAAGTTCCACTGTATATGTATATATATATATATATATAAGAAGTTGGATGTCCTGGCCCTAAGCGAAACAAAGCTGAAGAGGGTAGGCGAGTTTCAGTGGGGAGAAATAAATGGGATTAAGTCAGGAGTATCTGAGAGAGTTAGAGCTAAGGAAGGGGTAGCAATAATGTTGAAGGATCAGTTATGGAAGGAAAAGAGGGAATATAAATGTGTAAATTCAAGGATTATGTGGATTAAAATAAGGGTCGGATGCGAAAAGTGGGTCATAATAAGCGTGTATGCACCTGGAGAAGAGAGAGTGTAGAGGGAGAGAGAGATTTTGGGAGATGTTAAGCGAATGTATAGGAACTTTTGAACCAAATGAGAAGTAATTGTGGTAGGGGACCTAAATGCTAAAGTGGGAGAAACATGCAGAGAGGTGTAGTAGGTAAGTTTGGGGTGCCAGGTGTAAATGATAATGGGAGCCCTTTGATTGAACTTTGTATAGAAAGGGGTTTAGTTATAGGTAATACATATTTTAAGAAAAAGAGGATAAATAAGTATACAAGATATGATGTAGGGCGTAATGACAGTAGTTTGTTGGACTATGTATTGGTAGATAAAAGACTGTTGAGTAGACTTCAGGATGTACATGTTTATAGAGGGCTACAGATATATCAGATCACTTTTTAGTTATAGCTACAGTGGGAGTAAAAGGTAGATGGGATACAAGGAAAATAGAATCAGTAAGTAAAGAGAGGTGAAGGTTTATAAACTAAAAGAGGAGGCAGTTAGGGTAAGATATAAACAACTATTGGAGGATAGATGGGCTAGTGAGAGTGTAGGCAATGGGGTCGAAAATGTATGGGGTAGATTTAAAAATGTAGTGTTAGAGTGTTCAGCAGAAGTTTGTGGTTACAGGCGAGTGGGTGCAGGAGGGAAGAGGAGCGATTGGTGGAATGATGATGTAAAGAGAGTAGTAAGGGAGAAAAAGTTAGCATATGAGAGGTTTTTACAAAGTAGAAGTGATGCAAGGAGGGAAGAGTATATGGAGAGAAAAGAGAGGTTAAAAGAGTGGTGAAGCAATGTAAAAGAGAGCAGATGAGAGAGTGGGTGAGATGTTATCAGCAAATTTTGTTGAAAATAAGAAAAAGTTTTGGAATGAGATTAATAAGTTGAGGAAGCCTAGAGAACAAATGGATTTGACAGTTAAAAATAGGAGAGGAGAGTTATTAAATGGAGAGTTAAGGTATCGGGAAGATGGAGAGAATATTTTGAGGATTTGTTAAATGTTGATGAAGACAGGGAAGCTGTGATTTCGTGTGTAGGGCAGGAGGAATAACATCTTGTAGGAGTGTGGAAGAGCCAGTTGTGGGTGTAGGGAAGTTCGTGAGGCAGTGGGTAGAATGAAAGGGGTAAGGCAGCTGGGATTGATGGGATAAAGATAGAAATGTTAAAAGCAGGTGGGGATATAATTTTGGAGTGGTTGGTGCTATTATTTAATAAATGTATGGAAGAGGGTAAGGTACCTAGGGATTGGCAGAGAGCGTGTATTGTTCCTTTGTATAAAGGCAAAGGGGACAAAAGAGAGTGCAAAAATTATAGGGGAATAAGTCTGTTGAGTGTACCTGGTAAAGTGTATGGTAGAGTTATTATTGAAAGAATTAAGAGTAAAACAGAAAGCAGGATAGCAGATGAACAAGGGGCTTTAGGAAAGGTAGGGGGTGTGTAGACCAAGTGTTTACAGTGAAACATATAGGTGAACAGTATTTGGATAAGGGTAAAGATGTTTTTGTGGCATTTATGGATTTGGAAAAGGCGTATGATAGGGTAGATAGGGGGCAATGTGGCAGATGTTGCAGGTGTATGGAATAGGAGGAAGGTTACTGAAAGCAGTGAAGAGTTTTTATGAGGATAGTGAGGCTCAGGTTAGAGTGTGTAGGAGGGAAGGGGACTATTTCCCAGTAAAAGTGGGCCTTAGACAAGGATGTGTGATGTCACCGTGGTTGTTCAATATATTTATAGATGGGGTTGTAAGAGAAGTGAATGCGAGGGTCTTGGCAAGAGGTGTTGGGCTAAAAGATAAAGCAAATACAAAGTGGGAGTTGTCACAGTTGCTTTTTGCTGATGACACTGTGCTTTGGGAGATTCTGAAGAGAAGCTGCAGAGGTTGGTGGATGAATTTGGTAGGGTGTGTAAAAAAAGAAAATTGAAAGTGAATATAGGAAAGAGTAAGGTGATGAGGATAACAAAAAGAATAGGTGACGAAAGATTGGATATCAGATTGGAGGGAGAGAGTATGGAGGAGGTGAATGTATTCAGATATTTGGGAGTGGACATGTCGGCGGATGGGTCTATGAAGGATGAGGTGAATCATAGAATTGATGAGGGAAAAGGGTGAGTGGAGCACTTCGAGTCTGTGGAGACAAAGAACCTTGTCAATGGAAGTAAAGGGGAATGTATGAGAGTATAGTTATACCAACGCTCTTATATGGGTGTGAAGCATGGGTGATGAATGTTGCAACGAGGAGAAGGCTGGAGGCAGTGGAGATGTCATGTCTGAGGTCAATGTGTGGTGTGAATATAATGCAGAGAATTCGGAGTTTGGAAATTAGGAGGAGGTGCGGGATTACCAAAACGATTGTTCAGAGAGCTGAGGAGGGGTTGTTGAGGTGGTTTGGACATGTAGAGAGAATGGAACGAGACAGAGTGACTTCGAAGTGTATAAATCTGTAGTGGAGGGAAGGCGGGGTAGGGGTCGGCCTAGGAAAGGTTGGAGGAGGGTAAAGGAAGTTTTGTGTGCGAGGGCTTGGACTTCCAGCAAGCATGTGTGAGCGTATTTGATAGGAGTGAATGGAGGCATATGGTTTTAATACTTGACGTGCTGTTGGAGTGTGAGCAAAGTAACATTTATGAAGGGATTCAGGGAAACCGGCAGGCCGGACTTGAGTTCTGGAGATGGGAAGTACAGTGCCGGCACTCTGAAGGAGGGGTGTTAATGTTGCAGTTTTATAACTGTAGTGTAAAGCACCCTTCTGGCAAGACAGTGATGGAGTGAATGATGATGAAAGTTTTCTTTTTCAGGCCACCCTGCCTTGGTGGGAATCGGCCGATGTGTTAATAATAAAAATATATATATATATATATATATATATATATATATATATGCAAAACAATCGCAGACAGGCGATCTTAACAATGGAAGATAAGCTCCGTGGCTTGTCTTGCAGATATATATATATATATATATATATATATATATATATATATATATATATATATATATATATATATATATATATATATATATATATATATATATCAAAACAATCGCAGACAGGCGATCTTAACAATGGAAGATAAGCTCCGTGGCTTGTCTTGCAGATATATATATATATATATATATATATATATATATATATATATATATATATATATATATATATATATATCAATAGCAACACTGCGACTAGCCGAGGATTCGAACCCATGTAGTTTTGGCCTTGCCTTGTGGTGAGCGAAAATCACATGACGCCCTACTGAACCACACAATCCTTCAAGAACCAAGCACCCAGTCAAGCTAGGTGTTAATTTTGGTCCGAGGACATACGGTTGTGTGGGTGCTTTTAGGCTAGGCAGGGCCTAAACCACATGGGTTCGAATCCTCGGCTAGTTGCAGTGTTGTTATTGATTCAATATCACTCGTTTGTGGTTGTAGGTTGGTAGACAGCAACCATTTGGGGAGGTACTACCGTCCTGCCAAGTGAGTGTAAAAAGGAATCCTGTATTTGTTTTTCATGATGGCAGGATTGCTGGTGTCTTTTTTTCTGTCTCATAATCATGCAAGATTTCAGGTACGTCTTGCTACTTCTACTTACACTTAGGTCACACTACACATTCATGTACACGTTTATGTATACACACTCATCTGAGTTTTCTTTGATTTTATCTTAATAGTTCTTGTTCTTATTACTTTTCCTTTCATATCCATGGGAAAGTGGAATAAGAATCTTTCCTCCGTAAGCCATGCGTGTTCTAAAAGTCAACTAAAAGGCCAGGAACAATGGGCTAGTAACCCCTTTTCCCGTATAGCTTACTTAAAAGAAAAAGAAGAAAACCGTGAAAGTGGGATGTCTGAATGTGCATGGTTGTTGTGCGAATGATAAGAAAGAGATGATTGTAGATGTTATGAATGAGAAGAAGCTGGATGTTCTGGCCTTAAGTGAAACAAAGCTGATATTTTGGGAAATGTTGAGTGAGTGTGTGGGGAGTTTTGAACCAAGTGAGAGAGTACTTGTGGTTGGTTATCTCAATGCTAATGTGGGTAAAAATGTTGTGGAGGGAGTAGTACGTAAATTTGGGGTGCCAGGGGTAAATGAAAATGGGGAGCCTTTAATTGAGCTATGTGTAGAAAGAGGTTTTTTAATAAGTAATACATATTTTATGAAAAAGAGGATAAATAAGTATACAAGGTATGATATAGCACGTAATGAAAGTAGTTAGTTAAATTATGTATTGGTGGATAAAAGGTTGATAGGTAGGCTTCAGGATGTACATGTTTATAGAGGGGCAACGGATATATCGGATCATTATTTAGTTGTAGCTACAGTTAGAGTTACTAATTTTGCCCTAGCTTCATCGTCTTAATTAAAACACCAGACATTTTTTGACTAGTATTTGCTGCATAATTAACTACAATACAGAAAAGTTGTCCAGTATTCCACCTAATATCAAAAGGATTTGCCACTAACACGAGTCCCAAATATCACACTAAAAAAAAGTTACAGAAAACAAGTTAGTTTCTGTGTTTGTTTATATTATTGTGAGCTGTAATGTTTGTTTTTGTGTATTACTTACAGGCTTGAATATTTTATATTTCGTATGTGGGTTTCATGCGCTTGTATATTTTTATTATTAATAGTATTAAGTCTAAGAACTCTTGGGAAGCGATTCTAATAGAAAACTGACTAGTATTGCCACAGCTAAAAAAGGTTGAAAACCACTGGGTGCTCACATTTATCTTGGGTCTGGTTGTGTGGTATAGGCACTGTGTGGTATAGGCACTGTGTGGTATAGGCACTGTGTGGTATAGGCACTGTGTGGTATAGGCACTGTGTGGTATAGGCACTGCGTGGTATAGGCACTATGTGGTATAGGCACTGTGTGGTATAGGCACTGTGTGGTATAGGCACTGTGTGGTATAGGCACTGTGTGGTATAGGCACTGCGTGGTATAGGCACTACGTGGTATAGGCACTGTGTGGTATAGGCACTGTGTGGTATAGGCACTGTGTGGTATAGGCACTGCGTGGTATAGGCACTATGTGGTATAGGCACTGTGTGGTATAGGCACTGCGTGGTATAGGCACTGTGTGGTATAGGTACTGTGTGGTATAGGCACTGTGTGGTATAGGCACTGTGTGGTATAGGCACTGCGTGGTATAGGTACTGTGTGGTATAGGCACTGCGTGGTATAGGCACTGCGTGGTATAGGCACTGTGTAGTATAGGCACTGTGTGGTATAGGCACTGTGTGGTATAGGCACTGCGTGGTATAGGTACTGTGTGGTATAGGCAGTGTGTAGTATAGGCACTGTGTGGTATAGGCACTGCGTGGTATAGGCACTGTGTGGTATAGGCACTGTGTGGTATAGGCACTGTGTGATATAGGCACTGTGTACTTTGATGCAGAGTGTACAAGTTCCAGACATGCTATGATCTCATTTAAGGTTTGTAAATAATTTCGCTCGTCCGGGAAATGTTAAACATACACACAGTACATACATAAACATACGTGGAGTAAGCTGTAGGTGTAGGTGGTTGTGGAGTTGTAAAGTGGTGTAGATGGTGTAGGTGGTTGTGGAGTAGTAAAGTTGTGTAGGTGGTTGTGGAGTAGTAAAGTCGTGTAGATGGTGTAGGTGGTTGTGGAGTAGTAAAGTGGTGTAGATGGTGTAGGTGGTTGTGGAGTAGTAAAGTGGTGTAGGTGGTTGTGGAGTAGTAAAGTGGTGTAGATGGTGTAGGTGGTTGTGGAGTAGTAAAGTGGTGTAGGTGGTTGTGGAGTAGTAAAGTCGTGTAGATGGTGTAGGTGGTTGTGGAGTAGTAAAGTCGTGTAGATGGTGTAGGTGGTTGTGGAGTAGTAAAGTGGTGTAGATGGTGTAGGTGGTTGTGGAGTAGTAAAGTGGTGTAGGTGGTTGTGGAGTAGTAAAGTGGTGTAGATGGTGTAGGTGGTTGTGGAGTAGTAAGGGTGAGATGGTGTAGGTGGTTGTGGAGTAGTAAAGTGAGTGTAGGTGGTTGTGGAGTAGTAAAGTGGTGTAGATGGTGTAGGTGGTGTGAGTTAAAGTGGTGTAGATGGTGTAGGTGGTTGTGGAGTAGTAAAGTGGTGTAGGTGGTTGTGGAGTAGTAAAGTGGTGTAGGTGGTTGTGGAGTAGTAAAGTGGTGTAGGTGGTTGTGGAGTAGTAAAGTGGTGTAGGTGGTTGTGGAGTAGTAAAGTGGTGTAGGTGGTTGTGGAGTAGTAAAGTGGTGTACATGTTGTAGGTGGTTGTGGAGTTGTAAAGTGGTGTAGATGGTGTAGGTGGTTGTGGAGTTGTAAAGTGGTGTAGATGGTGTAGGTGGTTGTGGAGTTGTAAAGTGGTGTAGATGGTGTAGGTGGTTGTGGAGTTGTAAAGTGGTGTAGATGGTGTAGGTAGTTGTGGAGTTGTTAGGTGGTGTAGATGGTGTAGGTGGTTGTGGAGTTGTAAGGTGGTGTAGATGGTGTAGGTGGTTGTGAAGTTGTAAGGTGGTGTAGATGGTGTTTGTGGTTGTGAAGTTGTAAGGTTGTGTACATGGTGTAGGTGGTTGTGGAGTTGTAAGGGGGTGTAGATGGTGTAGGTGGTTGTGAAGTTGTAAGGTGGTGTAGATGGTGTTTGTGGTTGTGAAGTTGTAAGGTGGTGTAGATGGTGTAGTGTCTTTCTTGTTATACCTGCCTGATACTCTAGCTTTTGCACTTATCTCTTTTGTGGAACAGTGTCGAATGCCTTTTTGACATCCAAGAAAATGCAGTCCACCCACGCCTCTCTCTGCTGTCTTCCGTCACCTTGTAGTAAAACTTCAGTAAGTTTGTGATGCAGCATTTTCCTTCCATGAAATCGTGCTGGTTATCGTGTATAGTCTCATTCCTTTCTAGGTGCTCCACCAGTCTTTTCCTGATAAGCGTCGCCATGACTTTGCATACCATACATGTCACTGACACTGGTCTGTAGTTTATTGCCACCTGCCTGGCACCTTTCTTAAAGATTGAAACTACATTTGCTGTCTTCCACACCTCAGGCAGTTGTCCTGTTTCGATAGATGTGTTGAAGATTGTTGTTAGTGGCACACATCTGCTCTCTCTCTCTCTCAGGACCCACGAAGAAATGTTGTCCGGTCCCACTGCCTTTGAAGTATCTAGCTCACTTAGTAGCCTCATGACCTCCTCTTCTGTTGTATGTATTTTGTATAGCACTTTTTGGTGCATCCTTCCATCCCGGTTTGCTGGAACCCTTTCTGTCTCCAATGAAAATACATACTTCCTTAAATCTTCTGTTGAGCTCTTCATATACTTCTTTGTCATTTCTTTTGATCTCCCCTCCTTCCTTTCTCAGTGTGAGCCTTGATTGTTGTTTTCCTTCCTTGATATGGCTTTACAACAGCTTTGGCTCAGATTTGGCTTTCGATACCATATCATTCTCCTATTGCTGCTGGGCCTAACTCCTTGTCCATGTGTATTCATTTCTGGTTCTTCGGCTAATCTCCTTATTTTCCTGGGTCCTTTGTCTTCTATACTTTTTCCATTCTCTAGCGCACTTAGATTTGGACTCTCTACAACTTTGGGTGAACCACGGGCTCGTTTTGGTCTTCGCATTGTTTTAGTTGCCCTTGGGTACGAACCTCTCCTATGCCTCCTTACATTTTGTGGTCATGTATTCCACCATTTCATTTACTGGGTTTTTTTCCACCAGTTCTGTTTCCCACTGAACCTCATGCAAGAAATTCCTCATGACAGTGTGTGTGTGTGTGTGTGTGTGTGTGTGTGTGTGTGTGTGTGTGTGTGTGTGTGTGTGTGTGTGTGACACGAGAATGATCGTTCGCCATGCCATTACTGACACTCCTCAAACTGTGTATACTAACAACAGCTGTTTAGGGTTGTCACTGATCTACCTCAGCCAACTCCTACTTCTCCCATTTCTAAACATTGCAAACTCTACGCTCCTGCAATTTTCACGAGAAGTAGAGTAATTATGTAAATGCAATGCAATTCAATGGTAATCTTAGGTTATACGAGGAGGTGGGGTGGGTTGAAGAAGCGCTCGGGAGAGATTGATGGTTCCACCCATCTCTCCATCAATCATAGTTATTGGCTCTTCAAAGTCCCTGTGCTACTATTAATATTATTATTATTAATAATAATAATATTATTATTATTATTATTAATATATAATTATTATTATTATTATTGTTAATATATAATTATTATTATTATTATTATTATTATTATTATTAATATGTTCACAGGGAAGCACTTGGGGCCGTAGTGGTCACATAGAGTCTGGAGAATGGGAGGCAATCAGGTCTGATCCGAGGAAGGGGAAGATTGCTCCTATTTTTTGAATAAAGAGTTCTTCACGAGCTCTTGATTCAAGAAAGGTTATTTGCACTGCTGTCTGACTCATACGGATTTAGTGTTTCTTAATAATAATAATAATAATAATAATAATAATAATAATAATATTAATTTTAATAACAGTAATATTAATTAACACAATTAATAAAAATATGTTTTTTAGGTTTAGTCACGTTATTGGTACTTGTTTACATCTGTGTTTGTTTCTGTTTCTCTAACTTTGTTTCTGTCTCATTCGTTGTGTCTGTCTTCCAGTTTTTCTCCATAGCTGTTTTTTTATCCTCTCTCTCTCTGTTCCTGCGCCTCTTATACCTTTTTATCTCTCTGTTCTTGGCCTCTTATACCTTTTTATCTCTCCCTATTACTCTCCTTCCTCTTGTTTTTCTCTCTCCCCCCTGCTTCTTTTCGACTCTGCTTACCAGCGCCCACCACCTGGGTGCAAATACGAGGAGCGTGCTTACCAGCGCCCACCACCTGGGTGCAGATACGAGGAGCGTGCTTACCAGCGCCCACCACCTGAGTGCAAATAAGAGGAGCGTGCTTGCCAGCGCCCACCACCTGAGTGCAGATATCTGCACCTGGGTGCAGATAAGAGGAGCGTGCTTGCCAAAGCCCAACACCTGAGTGCAGATAAGAGGAGCGTTACACACACAACCAGCACATATAAAAGAGAGGAGCTTACGACGACGTTTCGGTCCGACTTGGACCATTTACAAAGTCACACTAACACACAGAGACAGTGGAAGGGTATTTATAGGCAGGCAGACAGGGGAGGGTACAAGAGAGTGGGGTAATGATGGAGTAAGTAGTGGAAGTAGTAGTAGTAGTAATAGTGGTAGAGGAGACAGTCATATGGGAAGGAGCACTGCAATGAGGCTAGCGGCCCGCAAGGGTGGGACGAGAGGGAAGAAAGGCGAATAAAATGAAGGACAAATACAAGGCAAAAGAAAAGAAAGAAAGGAAAACCCATAGGAGAAAAAAGGAGAAGGGGGAAGAGAAGAAAGGGAAGGAATCAGGTTAAGTCACGGGTGTTCTGAAGTTTAGAGCATTTAACAATGTAATGAGAGAGGAAAGCATCCGTGCTCTCCGCATCTGTGATCCTCAGTTTCTTGAAGCAGAAATTTCCACTCTTCATAATTCATTTTCCCGCCTGGGCTACCCTTCCCATTTCATAGACTCTGCTTTCTCTCGTGCCAAACGGACTTTCTTCTCTCCTAAACCCTCTACTCCTGAGAACTCTCCAGTCCTCTGCCTTCCCTACATCTCTGGTCTCTCTAATCTCAGCAACTCTCTCCGTTCCTTAAACATCAAACTTACCTTTCGCCAGACTAACACTCTTCGCACTAATCTAGTTCATACCTCCCCTCCCTCTACAGATTCTCCTGGTGTCTACTCTATTTCTTGCTCCTCCTGTCCTCTTCAGTACTTCGGAGAAACTGGCCGATCTCTTTCTGACAGACTCAGGGAGCACAAAAATAGTGTTAGGCTTGCCGACACTAATAATGCTCTTTTCTGTCATGTCAGAGATCACAGTCATCCTATTGATTGGTCTTCTGCTAAAACTGTCTACCCTACGTCCAACTTTCATAGTCGCCGTCTGGTTGAATCCTCCCTTATACACAACTTTCCCTGTATGAATCTTAGCCCTGGCTTTGTCTCTGTTGATGCTTTCCTCTCTCATTACATTGTTAAATGCTCCAAACTTCAGAACACCCGTGACTTAACCTGATTCCTTCCCTTTCTTCTCTTCCCCCTTCTCTTTTTTTCTCCTATGGGTTTTCCTTTCTTTCTTTTCTTTTGCCTTGTATTTGTCCTTCATTTTATTCGCCTTTCTTCCCTCTCGTCCCACCCTTGCGGGCCGCTAGCCTCATTGCAGTGCTCCTTCCCATATGACTGTCTCCTCTACTACTATTACTACTACTACTACTTCCACTACTTACTCCATCATTACCCCACTCTCTTGTACCCTCCCCTGTCTGCCTGCCTATAAATACCCTTCCTCTGTCTCTGTGTGTTAGTGTGACTTTGTAAATGGTCCAAGTCGGACCGAAACGTCGTCGTAAGCTCCTCTCTTTTATATGTGCTGGTTGTGTGTGTATTGTTCCAGTCACGGTATTGTGCCTTTTTTGTTATTTATAAGAGGAGCGTGCTTGCCAGCGCCCACCACCTGAGTGCAGATAAGAGGAGCGTGCTTGCCAGCGCCCACCACCTGAGTGCAGATAAGAGGAGCGTGCTTGTCAGCGCCCACCACCTGAGTGCAGATAAGAGGAGCGTGCTTGCCAGCGCCCACCACCTGAGTGCAGATAAGAGGAGCGTGCTTGCCAGCGCCCACCACCTGAGTGCAGATAAGAGGAGCGTGCTTGCCAGCGCCCACCACCTGAGTGCAGATAAGAGGAGCGTGCTTGCCAGCGCCCACCACCTGGGTGCAGATAAGAGGAGCGTGCTTGTCAGCGCCCACCACCTGAGTGCAGATAAGAGGAGCGTGCTTGCCAGCGCCCACCACCTGAGTGCAGATAAGAGGAGCGTGCTTGCCAGCGCCCACCACCTGGGTGCAGATAAGAGGAGCGTGCTTGTCAGCGCCCACCACCTGAGTGCAGATAAGAGGAGCGTGCTTGCCAGCGCCCACCACCTGAGTGCAGATAAGAGGAGCGTGCTTGCCAGCGCCCACCACCTGAGTGCAGATAAGAGGAGCGTGCTTGCCAGCGCCCACCACCTGGGTGCAGATAAGAGGAGCGTGCTTGTCAGCGCCCACCACCTGAGTGCAGATAAGAGGAGCGTGCTTGCCAGCGCCCACCACCTGAGTGCAGATAAGAGGAGCGTGCTTGCCAGCGCCCACCACCTGAGTGCAGATAAGAGGAGCGTGCTTGCCAGCGCCCACCACCTGAGTGCAGATAAGAGGAGCGTGCTTGCCAGCGCCACCACCTGAGTGCAGATAAGAGGAGCGTGCTTGCCAGCGCCCACCACCTGAGTGCAGATAAGAGGAGCGTGCTTGCCAGCGCCCACCACCTGAGTGCAGATATAATCAACTACCTGATGCAACTTTATGTCAAGTTTATTTTATAAACTGTTTGTTTGCTTGGGTGGTGATGGTGGTGGTGGTGGTGGTAGGTAGTGATGGTGGGTGGTGGTGGTGATGGTGTTGGTGGTGGGTGGTGGTGTTGGTGATAGTGGTGGGTGGTGGTTGTGGTGGTCGTCGTCGTGGGTGGTGGTGGTGGTTGTGGGTGGTGGTGATGGTGGTGGGTGGTAGTGGTAGGTAGTGATGGTGGGTGGTGGTTGTGGTTGTGGTGGTCGTGGGTGTGGTGGTGGGTTGTGGTGGGTGGTGGTGGTGGTGATGGTGTTGGTGGTGGGTGGTGGTGTTGGTGATAGTGGTGGGTGGTGGTTGTGGTGGTGGTGGTGGTCGTCGTGGTGGTGGTGTGGTGGTGGTTGTGGGTGGTGGTGATGGTGGTGGGTGGTAGTGGTGGTGGGTGGTGTTGGTGTTGGTGGTTAGTGGTGGTGGTGGTGGTGGTGGGTGGTGGTGGTGGGTGGTGGTGTTGGCTGATGGTGTGTAAGTGGGTGGTGGTGTTGGTGTTGTTGGTGGTGATGGTGGTGGTGGGTGATGATGGTTGTGTGTGGTGGTGCTGGTGGTAGGTGGTGGTGGGTGGTGGTGGTGATGATGGTGGTGGTGGTGGTAGGTGATGGTGGTGGTGGGTGGTGGGTGGTGGGTGGTGGTGGTGGATGGTGGTGGATGGTGGTGGAGGTGGAGGAGGTGGCGGTGTTGGTGGGGGTGGTGGTTTTGGTGAGGGTAGTGGTGGTAGTTGTGGTATTGGTGATGGTGGTGGTGGGGTGGTGGTTATAATGGTGGTCGTGGTTGTGGTGGTGGTGTTAGTGCTGGTGGTTGTTTTGGTGGTGGTGTTAGGGTTGGTGATGGTGGTGGTGTTGGTAATGGAGGTAGTGATACTGGTGGTGGGGTTGGTGCTGGTGCTGGTGGTGGTAGCTGTGGGGGTGGTTGTGGTTGTGATAGTGGTGGTGATAGTGGTGATAATATTGGTGGTTGTGATAGTGGTTACAATACTGGTAGTTGTAATAGTGGTAGTAGCGGTGTTATTGGTGGTGGTGGTGATAATGGTGATGACGGTGACAGTGGTGGTGTTGGTGATAGTGGTAGTTGTGCTGGGAGTGACTGTATACGTGATTGTGGTGGTGGTTATGGTGGTGAGAATGACTTTATGAAGGACAGTGGTGGTGGTGACTATGATTTTTGGTTAATTGGTTGTCGGTGACTGTGGTTGTAATTGACTATGGTTGTAGTTGACTGTGGTTGTAATTGACCGGGGTTGCAGTTGACTGTGGTTATAATTGACCGTGTTGCAGTTGACTGGGGTTGTAGTTAACTGCAGTTGCAGTTGACTGTGATTGCAGTTGACTGTGGTTGCAGTTGACTGTGGTTGTGGTGACTGTGGTTGCAGTTGACTATGATTACAGTTGACTGTGGTTGCAATTGACTGTGGTTGTGGTGACTGTGGTTGCAGTTGACTGTGGTTGCGGTTGACTGTGGTTGCAGTTGACTGTGGTTGCAGTTGACTGTGGTTGCAGTTGACTGTGGTTGTGGTGACTGTGGTTGCAGTTGACTGTGGTTGCGGTTGACTGTGGTTGCAGTTGACTGTAGTTACAATTGAATATTGTTGCAGTTGCCTGTAGTTGCAGTTGACTGTAGTTACAATTGAATATTGTTGCAGTTGCCTGTAGTTGCAGTTGACTGTGGTTGTAGTTGACTGAAGTTGCAGTTGACTGTGATCGTTGGTGACGCTGCTCTTTGAAAACAACAAAATAACTGCAGTTGTAAACTAAGGTTATTAATCTTAGCATTCTGTTTGCTCTTGAGAATTTGTCTACAAGTTCCTGCTGTAAACTCTTGGTGAGTTACTGTTAGTGTTTACTACTGTTTGTAAGTAGTCGCATCTGTTAGTTTTTACTACTGTTGTAAATGGTCGTATCTGTTAGTGCTTACTACTGCTGTAAATGATCATATATGTTAGTGCTTACTACCGCTGTAAATAGTCGTATCTGTTAGTGTTTACTACTGTTGTAAATGGTCCTATCTGTTAATTGTTCTGGGGTTATCTTCTATCCAGACAAGCGGTACAAAGCTTGTATACGTCAAGGATGTAATAAAGAAATTATTTCTCATTTGGTATACAACAATTACATTTTAAAACATATGTCAATTCTTTATTTAAGAATTTAACTTTAATTTCGAAAGTCTTCAAAGGGGCGCCTTGATGTTAGTGAAGGGTTCTTGATGCAAGGAATTGTAGGTGCTTTATCCTTTCTCATATTAAACCTGATTACCTTCCATTCTAAAGGCACTTTATAACCCCTACGAATTCAGCGCTTTCTTGTGAATATATTCTACAATTCTTGACTGTGTTCCTGTATAATGGTCTACTGGCGCCAGCAACACTTGTATCTTAGCCTCAAGATCACAGTATTGGCTCTTCCTTCATTGTTATTAATTCGTTGTGTCCTGAGGAATGACACAATCTTAGCACTTCCCTCACTGTTAACTCGGACTAAGTCTCCTGTCCTCAAGACTTGCGACTACCACCTTCTATCGGAGCAGATTCACTTATTCCCAAATCTTGCCTTAGTACTCAGCAACGAGATAATCAAAATATTTATTCTGCTTTTGAAAATAATGTAGTCTTATTGCTGGTGAGCCAGGTGGGGTCACACTGCTGGTGAGCCAGGTGGGGTCACACTGCTGGTGAGCCAGGTGGGGTCACACTGCTGGTGAGCCAGGTGGGGTCACACTGCTGGTGAGCCAGGTGGGGTCACACAGCTGGTTAGCCAGGTGGGGTTACACTGCTGTTGAGAAGATCGCTTGGTAGACAGAGGCTTTATGCATCCAACCTGTCCACATTTCGTACGTAAATGTTTTTGCGAAATTTCCAAAATCAGATTCTTAACGTTTTCCGCAAACTTGCCAATGCAATTTTTATTTTCAAGTTCGATTATTTTACACAGACATATAAAATGTATATTCAACCTCAAGAATTACAAATCTCCAAATCGAGTAACAGGGTGGTTCAAGAAAAGCAGAAAACTTTCAGATTTGCACGAGCATTATACCACAAACATCTCTGTGCCACATCTTACTGTATAATAGCGACATTTATTTATCTGTTTGTATGCACGTATCAGTTGAGTTAAGAATGTGGAGTTTGGTGCGCCAAGGTAACCTCTGTCAACCTGAGACTATTTCTAACTCTGCTCGTCCCCGCATTTCCTACTGTGAGGTCTTTCATCAAGGTTGTAATTCTTTTTCACATATAGTATAAACGAAGAATAACTGTCTCATTAACGAGGTTTTAACAATTCGTAGCTAAAGTACATTTTGTGAATTAAAACTTAGACGTTTCTTGTCTTTCCTAGACCATTATCATGTTGTTATTTGATGGAGGTCCAGGACTGAATTAAACCTCAAAGGTTCATCTTTGATTTAAGAACATAAGAAAAAAGGAACACTGCAGCAGGCCTACTGACCCATGCAAGGCAGGTCCATCACTCCCCGGCTTAGACCCGACCACCTGGAGTTAATCCTCTCCAGGTAAACTCCAGGTAGTTAGGTCACTTCCACTTAAGGAATTAGTACGGCATCTGACCTAGTAGCACAAGCTAGTCAGGTCCACGCACACCCACCCACACCCACTCATGTATTTATCTAACTTATTTTTAAAACTACACAACGTCCCAGCCCCTATGACGGTACTCGGGAGTTTGTTCCACTCATCTACATCCAGTGCTTTCTTATATCCTTCCTGAATCTGAACTTTTCCAACTTGAAACCATTGCTGCGAGTGCTGTCTTGGCTGGATATTTTCAGCACGCTATTTACATCCCCTCTATTTATTCCTGTTTTCCATTTATACACCTCAATCATATCCCCCCCTAATTCTACGCCTTTCTAGAGAGTGCAGATTCAAGGCCCTCAGTCTATCCTCATAGGCAAGATTCTGATACATGGGATCAACTTTGTCATCCTCCTCTGTACGTTTTCCAGTGCATTTATATCCATTCTGTAATACGGTGACCAGAACTGTGCAGCATAATCAAAATGAGGCCTAACCAAAGATATATAGAGTTGAAGAACAACCTGAGGACTTCTATTATTTATACTTCTTGATATGAAGCCAATGATTCTGTTAGCTTTATTGCGAACACTTATGCACTGTTGTCTTGGCTTCAGATTACTGCTAACCAGAACTCCTAAATCCTTCTCGCAATCACAAGTATTAAGATCCACATTATTCAGTTTATATGTGGCATGGTTATTGTCCTGCCCAACATTTAGAACTTTGCATTTGTCTACATTAACTGCATCTGCCACTTCTCCGACCACTGCATCAGTCTATTCAAATCATCCTGGAGTGCTCTAATGTCCTCATTAGAATGAATTGGACGGCCTATTTTGGTGTCATCAGCAAATTTGCTTATGTTGCTATATATTCCCTCATCTATGTCGTTTATGTAAATTGTAAACAACAGGGGGCCCAAAACTGATCCCGTGTGGAACACCGCTTGAGACGTGCCCCCATTCTGATTTTTCCCCATTTATGCAAACTCTCTGCCGCCTATTTGTCAACCATGCCTCTACCCAGGAAAAAATTTCTCCTCCTATTCCGAGTGCCTTAAGTTTCCTCAGTAGCCTCTGATGTGGAACTTTATCGAAAGCCTTACTGAAGTCCATATACACAATATCATATTCATTACCATGATCTACCTCCTCAAACACCTTAGTGAAAAAAGTTAGTAAATTCGTAAGACAAGAACGCCGCTTAGTAAAACCGTGTTGAGATTCATTAATCAATTTATGCCTTTCAAGATGGCTACGAATTGCCTCGGCAATTATTGATTCCATAAATTTTCCGACTATGGAGGTAAGGTTTATTGGTCTATAGTTCGAAGCTAAGGACCTGTCACCTACCTTGTAAATAGGTATTACATTTGCCCTTTTCCACTTGTCTGGCACTATGCCAGTTTTTAGTGATATATTGAAAAGATTTGCCATAGGTTTGCTAAGTTCGTTTTTACATTCCTTTAAAACTCTTGCAAACAGTTCATCAGGGCCTGGGGATTTGTTAGGTTTTAATTTCTCTATTTGTCTGAGGACTATGTCACTAGTTGCCCTAATCGAGCATAGTCTATTATCTTCCTGTTCTACATAATTTATTATTTCTTGAATTTCGCTAGTATCTTTCTGAGTAAAAACTGAGAGGAAGTAAGTATTGAAAATTTCACACATATCTTTATCACTGTCCGTGATCTGTCCTGAGTTACTCTTAAGTGGGCCTATCTTGTCCCTAATCTTACTTCTGTATACCTGAAAGAACCCTTTTGGGTTAGTCTTCGAATCCCTTGCGACCTTAGCCTCATAATCCCTTTTTGCTTTTCTTATTCCTGTTTTTTATTTCTCTCTTTAATTGAAAATATTGATTTCTTATCTGTCCATCCCCTCTTTCGATACGCCTATATGTGCCTCTCTTTTGACCAATGAGATGTTTTAATCTATTGTTCATCCATTTAGGATCATTTTTGTTAGATATAATTTCCCTACTCGGAACAAAAGTTGTCTGGGCAGCTAGAACTACGTTCTGGAAAACGTCATATTGGCAACCAAAACCACCTACCTGACCCATAGTCAGGTCATCCCAATTTAGCCCACCCAGGTAATTTCTCAGCCTCATGAAGTCGGCTAAGCGAAAGTCTGGAACAAGGACTTGATTACAGTTACCTGGGTAATTCCATGATATATTGAAACTAAGTGATTTGTGATCGCTTTCCCCAAGCTCTTCATTAACCTCAAGATTATTAATTAGTGATTCTTTGTTAGCAAGAACCTAATCAAGCAAGTTGCTACATCTAGTTGGTTCTGTCACAAACTGTTTTAAAAAACAATCCTGAAACGTATCAAGAAAGTCACTAGACTCAAGATTACCTGTCACATTGTTCCAAACAATTTGTCTAAAGTTAAAATCTTCCATTAACACAACATTTTCATATCTAGACGCCTTATGAATTTCGTCCCATAGCAGCTATCCAGGCTTGGGGGCCTGTAAATCACACCCAAAATTAATTTTTCACGACCCTCGAGAAACTGTAGCCAAACAGATTCTGTGTCCGATGTTTCTAATCTTATATCTTCTCTAACACAACAATTTAAATTATCTCTGACATACATCGCCACTCCACCACCCTTCCTGTTGACCCTATCAGTGTGGAATAGTTTATAACTTGTGTCTTAGTTATATTAAATCAACATACCTTACATTAAACCAACCACAGCATATATTCAACCAGCCACACCATATATTCAACTAACCACACCATAAAATTTATGGTCTTGTTTAAATTTGTTCAATTTTATAAAAAATTGTGAGACAGATTTGTTTTATAAAAAATTGCATTTTATTTTAGTTGACGTTAATGTTTCATTATTATTATTATTATTATTATTATTATTATTATTATTATTATTATTATTATTATTATTATTATTATTATTATTTTTATTATTATTATTATTATTATTTCTGTTAATATAATTATTATTTTTATTCAAGGGAAGGCGCTAAATTCTTATGGGTCATGCAACTTTTGCGAAATGTGAAGTACGTAATGAGGTTTGACTCACGGGAAAGAAGAGCAGCTCCCGCTCCTTGGATCAAGACAGAGACAGTTTGGTGAAGCGTATACCTGGTTAAAACATAATAGTACATCGTCTTGGGTTCACCCAGCGTTTAATATAGCGTTTTAATTTTATTATTTTTAAATGTATTTATTGAAGTAATTGGTAGTTTATTATTATTGTTGACATGATGACCGATGACACGTATTACGTCCTCTCAGCGTATTACGTCCTGTCAGCGTATTACGTCCTCTCAGCGTATTACGTCCTCTCAGCGTATTACGTCCTCTCAGCGTATTACGTCCTCTCAGCGTATTACGTCCTCTCAGCGTATTACGTCCTCTAAGCGTATTACGTCCTCTCAGCGTATTACGTCCTCTCAGCGTATTACGTCCTCTAAGCGTATTACGTCCTCTCAGAGTATTACGTCCTCTCAGCGTATTACGTCCTCTTAGCGTATTTGAAAGAATTATATTAATCTATTGTTCCATATGGAAGAAAAAGATATTGCTGCAACAATACCAAGTTCTCAGTGAGACCACGGTATTATCCTCAGTGTGGTCACGGTATTATCCTTAGTGAGACCACGGTATTGTCCTCAGTGAGACCACGGTATTATTCTCAGTGAGGCCACGGTATTATCCTTAGTGAGACCACGGTATTGTTCTCAGTGTGGCCACGGTATTATCCTTAGTGAGACCACGGTATTGTCCTCAGTGAGACCACGGTATTATCCTCAGTGTGGCCACGGTATTATCCTTAGTGAGACCACGGTATTGTCCTCAGTGAGACCACGGTATTATCCTCAGTGTGGCCACGGTATTATCCTTAGTGAGACAACGGTATTGTTCTCAGTGGGGCCACGGTATTATCCTTAGTGAGACCACGGTATTATCCTCAGTGAGACCACGGTATTATCCTCAGTGTGGCCACGGTATTATCCTTAGTGAGACCACGGTATTATCCTCAGTGTGGCCACGGTATTATTCTCAGTGAGACCACGGTATTGTCCTCAGTGAGACTACGGTATTATGGTTTGTGAGACCACGGTATTGTTCTCAGTGAGACCACGGAATTGTCCTCAGTAAGACCACGGTATTGTTCTCAGTGAGGACACGGTATCGTCTTCAGTGAGACCACGGTATTGTCCTCAGCGAGGACACGGTATCGACCTCAGTGAGACCACGGTACTGTCTTCAGTGAGAACACGGTATCGTCCTCAGTGAGACCACGGTACTGTCCTCAGTGAGGACACGGTACTGTCCTCCGTGAGGACACGGTATCGTTCTCAGTTAGACCACGGTACTGTCCTCAGTGAGGACACGGTATCGTTCTCAGTGAGACCACGGTACTGTCCTCAGTGAGGACACGGTATCGTCCTCAGTGAGGACACGGTACTGTCCTCAGTGAGGACACGGTACAGTTCTCAGTGAGGACACGGTACTGTCCTCAGTGAGGTCACGGTACTGTCTTCAGTGAGGACACGGTATCGTCCTCAGTGAGGACACGGTACTGTCCTCAGTGAGGACACGGTATTGTCCTCAGTGAGGACACGGTACTGTCCTCAGTGAGGACACGGTACTGTCTTCAGTGAGGACACGGTATCGTCCTCAGTGAGGACACGGTACTGTCCTCAGTGAGGACACGGTACTGTCCTCAGTGAGGACACGGTACAGTTCTCAGTGAGGACACGGTACTGTCCTCAGTGAGGACACGGTACTGTCCTCAGTGAGGACACGGTACTGTCCTCAGTGAGGACACGGTACTGTCCTCAGTGTCCTCAAGTGTTATAACTACAGTACAACTCTACACATCAGTTCTTCACTTGCCGTCAAAAAAAAATAGTCTACTACAAGTTTCAACATTTTATTTGATTACTGTTTTATTGTTCATTGTGGTGCAGACTCCAGTATTACTTTCAGTAATGGTGTATGGCTTTCAGTAATGTTGTATGGCTTTCAGTAATGTTGTATGGCTTTCAGTAATGTTGTATTGCTGTCCGCTATAATGTACCAATGGTGTATTTACTTCAGCAGGGCTATTAAGTATTGATATCTGGACCATAGAAATTGATTCCTCAATCCAAATACAATGACGGAGTTACATGCAGGTCGTAAGTGTTTCTTCAGTAATGGTTCACCACCCAGGGTGAACCTGACTACTTTAAAATAAGTTCAATAAGGTTAAAGCATTAGAGATAAACACTTAAAAAGGTTAAATAGTGCTTATTACTTAACTAAGGTCAGTGCTCTCTCTCAAATACATGGACAGTATTCCGCATTTGCAATTTTTCAGTGATTTAGTAAATACTTTTTATACTATATATATTTTTGAGGAACATATATGTTATATAAGCCGCATATGAGATCACAGGATCCAGTTAAGCACCACACCCTCAATATTCTATCCAAGATAGATACAACGTTGTAAAACGGGAGTCAGCACCTTGACAAACGAGTCAGCAAACATGGAACAATAGCGACCGTCCAACACCGTAAGGTGGACATAAAACTAAAACTAAAAGCAAAGTCCCAATTCCCTTGTGACCAGACAGTGCACAGATACCCAACCATGTAGAATTATCTACAGCCAGGCTCTGTAGAGAAGGGAATCATGACAGGAATATCTTGCAACCAGCCACAAGACGGATATGTGGAGCTTTAAATGAGGTCCTTGTGAGATCAAACACACAAGAGCACCAGTACACTGATTCACCACCAGTGATGTGTAAGGATATGCAAAGCCATATAGAAACATATATAAATAAACGGAAGGAGAATCAGACAGTCAGCAGCTGCACTTGCGCACTCAGCCAGAGAGAGGGAGAGAGAGGGGAAAGGAAGAGAAGTAGTCCTCTTATCTAGACAATTTCCAGAAACTTCTGAGAAACTGGAGTGGGTGAACGAGAATCGCAGAAACAATGTGCACTCACATATAAAAGTATAGTTAAATGGTGATGTAAAACATTGAATAACGACAGACGGACGTGACACAAAGGAGAAAGCCATCTTCCCCTTACTGGGTCAGCCAATAGGAAAAAGTATGGAAAATCCTAAAATGTATACAGATAGTATCTGTGAGCTTTGCCAGATGTCACATCCACTCCTCTCACAACAAAATAAACCACGTAGCTCGTGTAAATGTTGCTATTATAATTTCTGCACAGAATGACATTAGCCAAAAGTCTCTGATATTAGATTAACATATCTTGTGCATAAGATAAAATTTGCGCCCACACACTCACACACACACACACACACACACACACACACACACACACACACATATATATATATATATATATATATATATATATATATATATATATATATATATATATATATATATATATATATGATTAACAATTCGCACACAGGAGAAATTATTTACAAACATTCTCTACGTCCACAGCAGGACTCGAACCTGCAAACTCTGCATCAGAGTACACAGTACTTTACCACGGAGCCAGACCCCAGATAAGAATGGGCGCCTAGCCGGAACTAGACGATGTTTTCCCATACCCCGGGGCACCAGGCTTGTTTTCAAGGTTATTTCATCAAATCCTGACACATGCAGTGGACAACGAAAAAGATTTGAAATGCTTAACAATTCGCAAGGAGGCTAAATTATTTACAACCATTATCTCTACGTACACAGCAGGACTCTAATTTGCAAACTCTGGTAAACTACTGTGTACTCTGATTTTGGCTTAAATAGCAACGCTCTTCATGCCGAATAAGTCAAGCGAAAATTTGTGTATGAAATAATTTCGCAAAAATCATTCTGAACGTAACGAAAAAAAACTATATTTTATTGTGTTTGTTTATTATTTAATTATTGTAAACTTATCTAAAATATATTTAGTTGGATTAGGCTAAATTAAATTACACTTGTTATAATAAAGTTAGATAAGTTTTTTAAGGTTCTTTTGGTACAAAATTATTTATTTTTACGTTAACATAAATGAAAAAAATATAAGTTTAAACGTATAAGAGAATTTTTTTTAGAAAGGACTTAATTTTAAATGAGTTCTTGCTAATTAACCAGTTTTAAGTATTCGATAAGACATATATATATATATATATATATATATATATATATATATATATATATATATATATATATATATATATATATATATATATATATATATATATATATATATATATATATATATATATATATATATAAAAAAAAAAAAAAATATATATATATATATATATATATATATATATATATGCAAGACAACGACTATGAAAAATAGAGGAATTCCAAGCGTTTACTATGTTCCTTGATAATGTGAGTAGTCACGAAAGTGCTTGGAATTCCTCTATTTTTCATAGTGGTGTCTTGCATATTTTGATATCACCTGTTTACTGTGATCTTTTGCATATATATATATATATATATATATATATATATATATATATATATATATATATATATATATATATATATATATTTTATTTTTCATTATTTTATTAACACATCGGCCGATTCCCCAAGGCAGGGTGGCCCGAAAAAGAAAAACTTTCATCATCATTCACTCCATCACTGTCTTGCCAGAAGGGTGCTTTACACTACAGTTATAAAACTGCAACATTTACACCCTCCTTCAGAGTGCCGGCACTGTACTTCCCATCTCCAGAACTCAAGTCCGGCCTGCCGGTTTCCTGAATCCCTTCATAAATGTTACTTTGCTCACACTCCAACAGCACGTCAAGTATTAAAAACCATATGCCTCCATTCACTCCTATCAAATACGCTCACACATGCTTGCTGGAAATCCAAGCCCTCGCACACAAAACTTCCTTTACCCCCTCCCTCCAACCTTTCCTAGGCCGACCCCTACCCGCCTTCCCTCCACTACAGATTTATACACTCTCGAAGTCACTCTGTCTCGTTCCATTCTCTCTACATGTCCAAACCACCTCAACAACCCCTCCTCAGCTCTCTGGACAATCGTTTTGGTAATCCTGCACCTCCTCCTAATTTCCAAACTCCGAATTCTCTGCATTATATTCACACCACACATTGACCTCAGACATGACATCTCCACTGCCTCCAGCCTTCTCCTCGTTGCAACATTCATCACCCATGCTTCACACCCATATAAGAGCGTTGGCTTAACTATACTCTCATACATTCCCTCTTTACTTCCATGGACAAGGTTCTTTGTCTCCACAGACTCCGAAGTGCTCCACTCACCCTTTTCCCTCATCAATTCTATGATTCACCTCATCCTTCATAGACCCATCCGCCGACATGTCCACTCCCAAATATCTGAATACATTCACCTCCTCCATACTCTCCCCCTCCAATCTGATATCCAATCTTTCGTCACCTATTCTTTTTGTTATTCTCATCACCTTACTCTTTCCTATATTCACTTTCAATTTTCTTCTTTTACACACCCTACCAAATTCATCCACCAACCTCTGCAGCTTCTCTTCAGAATCTCCCAAAGCACAGTGTCATCAGCAAAAAGCAACTGTGACAACTCCCACTTTGTATTTGCTTCTTTATCTTTTAGCCCAACACCTCTTGCCAAGACCCTCGCATTCACTTCTCTTACAACCCCATCTATAAATATATTGAACAACCACGGTGACATCACACATCCTTGTCTAAGGCCCACTTTTACTGGGAAATAGTCCCTTCCCTCCTACACACTCTAACCTGAGCCTCACTATCCTCATAAAAACTCTTCACTGCTTTCAGTAACCTTCCTCCTATTCCATACACCTGCAACATCTGCCACATTGCCCCCTATCTACCCTATCATACGCCTTTTCCAAATCCATAAATGCCACAAAAACATCTTTACCCTTATCCAAATACTGTTCACCTATATGTTTCACTGTAAACACTTGGTCTACACACCCCTACCTTTCCTAAAGCCCCTTGTTCATCTGCTATCCTGCTTTCTGTTTTACTTAATTCTTTCAATAATAACTCTACCATACACTTTACCAGGTACACTCAACAGACTTATTCCCCTATAATTTTTGCACTCTCTTTTGTCCCCTTTGCCTTTATACAAAGGAACAATACACGCTCTCTGCCAATCCTAGGTACCTTACCCTCTTCCATACATTTATTAAATAATAGCACCAACCACTCCAAAATTATATCCCACCTGCTTTTAACATTTCTATCTTTATTCCATCAATCCCAGCTGCCTTACCCCTTTCATTCTACCCACTGCCTCACGAACTTCCCCTACACCCACAACTGGCTCTTCCACACTCCTACAAGATGTTATTCCTCCTTGCCCTACACACGAAATCACAGCTTCCTGTCTTCATCAACATTTAACAAATCCTCAAAATATTCTCTCCATCTTCCCGATACCTCTAACTCTCCATTTAATAACTCTCCTCTCCTATTTTTAACTGTCAAATCCATTTGTCTATTATATATATATATATATATATATATATATATATATATATATATATATATATATATATATATATATATATATATATAATATATATATATATATATGAAATGTGTATATGATATATATATATATATATATATATATTATATATATATATATTTTATATATATATATATATATATATATATATATATATATATATATATATATATAATATATATATATATATATATATATATATATAAATTCACAAACACTGATCTCTGGCGACGGAGACTCGACCCTACGAACCTTGTGACAGGAACGCAGTGCTTTACCGACCGTACCACACTGGACCAATACCTTGGCATCCAGCTCACGCTAGACGTTGATCCAAGGCACCCAGCTTTCAGGCAGGTGGCTTACAGCTTTTCATCTCATCCCCTGCATGCATCGACACAACTAGAGATTTTACAATGCTAGGAATTCGCAAGAGCAGGCGAAATATTCACAAACACTGATCTCTGGCCGACGGATCAACGTCTAGCGTGAGCTGGATGCCAAGGTATTGGTCCAGTGTGGTACGGTCGGTAAAGCACTGCGTTCCTGTCACAAGGTTCGTAGGGTCGAGTCTCCGTCGGCCAGAGATCAGTGTTTGTGAATATTTCGCCTGCTCTTGCGAATTCCTAGCATATATATATATATATATATATATATATATATATATATATATATATATATATATATATATATATATATATATATATATATATATATATATATATATATATCTTTCAACACGTCGGCCGTTTCCCACCGAAGCGGGGTGGCCCAAAAGGAAAAACAAAAGTTTCTCCTTTTACATTTAGTAATATATACAGGAGAAGGGTTACTAGCCCGTTGCTCCCGTCATTTTAGTCGCCTCTTACGACACGCATGGCTTACGGAGGAAGAATTCTGTTCCACTTTCCCATATATATATATATATATATATATATATATATATATATATATATATATATATATATATATATATATATATATATATATATATATATATATATATATATATATATATATAATATATATATATATATATATATATATATATATATATATATATATATATATAATAACATATATATATATACATATATATATATATATATATATATATATATATATATATATATATATATATATATACTATATATATATATATATATATACATATATGATGAGGGTATCAAACGATTTAAATAAAGACAAATTGGATATCACATTGGAGAGAGGGATTATGGAAGAAGTAAATGTTTGCAGATATTTGGGAGTTGATGTGTCAGCGGATGGGTTTATGAAGGATGAGGTTAACCATAGAATTGATGAAGGAAAAAAGGTGAGTGGTGCATTGAGGTATCTGTGGAGACAAAAAACGTTATCCATGGAGGCAAAGAAGGGAATGTACGAAAGTATAGTGGTACCAACACACTTATATGGGTGTGAAGCATGGGTTGCAAATGCTGCAGCGAGGAGGAAGCTGGAGGCAGTGGAAATGTCCTGTCTAAGGGCATTGTGTGGTGTAAATATTATGCAGAAAATTCGGAATGTGGAAATTAGGAGGTGTGGAGTTACTAAAAGTATTTGTCAGAGGGCCGAAGAGGGGTTGTTGAGGTGGTTTGGTCATTTAGAGAGAATGGGTCAAAGTAGAATGACTTGGAGAGCGTATAAATCTGTAGGGAAAGGAAGGCGGGGTAGGGGTCGTCCTAGAAAAGGTTGGAGGGAAGGGGTAAAGGAGGTTTTGTGGGCGAGGGGCTTTGACTTCCAGCAAGCATGTGTGAGCGTGTTAGATAGGAGTGAATGGAGACGAATGGTTTTTGGGACATGACGATCTGTTGGAGTGTGAGCAGGGTAACATTTTGTGAAGGGGTTCAGGGAAACCAGTTAATTTATTTAGTTGGACTTGAGTCCTGCAAATGGGAAGTACAATGCCTGCACTTTAAAGGAGGGGTCTGGGATAGTGACAGCTGGGAGGGACTTTTCTCAGCTGTCGCATCTGAGCTCCTCTGCAAAGACAGTGATTATGTATGAGTGTGGTGAAAGTGTTGAATGATGATGAAAGTATTTTCTTTTTTGGGATTTTCTTTCTTTTTGGGTCACCCTGCCTCGGTGGGAGACGGCCGACTTGTTGAAATATATATATATATATATATATATATATATATAATTTATTATTTTTTATTAACACATCGACCGTTTCATACCAAGGCAGGGTGACCAGAAAAAGAAGAGACACTTTCATCTCCATTCACTCCATCACTTTCTTGCCAGAGGAACGCCTACTCTACAGTTAAAAATTGCAACATATCAACACCCTTCCTTCAGAGTGCAGGTACTCTACTTTCGATCACCAGGACTCAAGTCCGGCTAACCGGTTTCCCTGAATCCCTTTATAAATGTTACTTTGTTCGCACTCCAGCAGCAAGTCAAGTAATAAAAACAATTTGATTCCACTCGCTCCTAACTAATACGCTCACGTACGCTTGCTGGAAATCCAGGCCCCTTGCACACAAAACCTCATTTACTCCCTCCCTCCAGCCTTTCCTAGGCTGACCACTACCCCACCTTCCTTCTACTGCAGATTTATATGCCCTCCAAGTCATTCTTTTTGTTCCATCCTCTCTAAATATCCAAACTACCTCAACAACCCTTCCTCTGCCCTCTGGATAATACTTTTAGAAACTCCGCTTCAAGCTACGGATTCTCTGCATAATATTCGCACTGCAAATAGCCCTCAGCCATGACATCTCAAGTATTACACTGGGTATTTAACTGTAGGTGTGTCTGGGAGATTCCCCCATGAAAGATGCTTTGTTATTGCTTGGCAATAATACTCTAAATTCTAGGTGCTGTCCCGAGCCCATTATAGCTATCGAGGCCTCTTCTCCGATGTTGGCCGTAACTCGGGCAATATCCAAAAGAATATCTAAAAAGAATGCTGACCTATTCTTGGAGGATTTCGATCTATTGCTAGAAAATTTATTTTGCGTGGAAAACTGGTCAGGGCCTCGTAAATCTAGTGAAAAGTCCCTGATCAAACCTTCCTATTCCAGGGTTGCAGGATTTCCAGGTGTTTCTGTTTCCATGCTAGAGGGACTGTCCTTTCGAGAAGAACAGAAAGAGGACTCTTCTTTAGCATCCGCTCTTAAAGTACCATGGGTGAACTAGATACAAATCACCCGGTTTAATGTGCACTTTTAAAAATAACTTGTTAGTTTGTCCTGCTACTGGTAAGGAGGTAGGGGCAGTTTTAAAACCAGACTGGTAGTGCCATAAAAATTCAGAACTCACTCCTGAAAATAGCTCAGAATCGTCCTTAGGAGGACATCATCTGGGTGTCCCTAAATCCCTTTATAGGATCTTACAGCATTTTTATTGGTCAGGTATAAGATGAGAGGTGCGGAATTACATTCGATCCTGTTATGAGTGTCAGCAAGTGGGTCAACTCAAACACTACATTAAACCCACACCACTTCATCCCATACCCGCTGATGGAGAGCCATTGCAGACTTAATCATCGACTCTGTGGGACCCTTACCGAAAGCCAAGTCAGGTAACCAATATCTGTTTACCATTCTCGATAAAACTACTAAGTATCCTGAGGCACCTCCACCACCACCGCCACCACAACTATCTCAACCACCACCGCCACCACAACTACCTCCACCACCACTGCCACAGCAACCACCACTACATCCATCACCACAACCACTACAACCACCACCACTACACCCATCACCACCACCACTACAACCACTACTACAACCACCACAACTACATCCATCACCACAACACCACCACTACCCTAACCACTACCAACACCACCACTACTACAACCACCACCAAAACCACCACCACCATCACCACCAACAACCACCACCACTACATCCATCACCACCACCACAACCACCACCACTACTACCACACAACCACCACAACTACAACCACCACAACTACAACCACCACCACAACATCCATCACCACAACCACCACTGCCACAACCACCAACAACACTACCACAACCACCACCACAACCCCCACCACAACCACCACCACCACCATCACCACCACCACCACCACTACCACAACCACTACCACCACCACTATCACAACCACCACCACAACTATCACCACAACCACCACCGCTACCACAACCATCACCACCACTACCACCTCCACAACCATCACCACCACTACCACCACTACTACCACCACCACCATCACCACAACCACTACAGCCACCACCACCACTCCCACCACAACCACCACCATCACCACTACTACCACCACCTCAATCACAACCACCCCCACTACCACAACTACCACCACTACTACCACAACCATCACTTCCACTACCACCTCCACAACCACCTCCACAACCACCACCACTACCACCACCACTACCACCACCACCACCACCACCACCACCACCACCTCCACCTCCACCACCACCACCGCCACCACCACCACCACCACCACCACCACCACCGCCACCACCACCACCACCACCACCACCACCACCACCGCCACCGCCACCACCACCACCACCACCGCCACCACCACCACCACTATTAAACAAGTTTAGGTTGAGAGTTAGAAGAGGTGGGCGTCACATCACTCTCCTTCACTGTCTCTTACTTTAATTAAGAATGAAAGCAACAGCAGAAAATGCCAGGGTAAACATGTGTTGGTTTAGCCTACACTCCCGCAGGCAGACTGGCAGAGACTCGGGCAAGCAGGAAGTCAAGCAGGGAGGCAGTGGCTCAAACAGACAATCAGGCATAGTCATAAGAAGTCAGGCAGGCAGGTACTAGGCAGACAGACACTCTAAGCAGACAGACAGGCAGGCAGGCATTCAGACAGGCCGGCACTACTGTACACTCTCAAATGTTTTAACCTCGACATCCCTTTATATCACCGTAAACATATACTGCCTACACCATCTACATCACCTTACAACTCCACAACCACCTACACCATCTACACAACCCTACTACTCCACAACCACCTACACCTACAAAAACCTCCACATTCGTTTACTGCTTACTCTACTTATGTTTATGTATGTACTGTGTGTATGTTTAACATTTCCCGGACGAGCGAAATTATTTACAAACCTTAAATGAGATCATAGCATGTCTGGAACTTGTACACTCTGCATCAAAGTACACAGTGCCTTTACCACACAGTGCCTATACCACGCAGTGCCTATACCACGCAGTGCCTATACCACGCAGTGCCTATACCACACAGTGCCTATACCCCGCACTGCCTATACCACACAGTGCCTATACCACGCACTGCCTATACCACACAGTGCCTATACCACACAGTGCCTATACCACGCAGTGCCTATACCACATAGTGCCTATACCACGCAGTGCCTATACCACACAGTGCCTATACCACGCAGTGCCTATACCACACATTGCCTATACCACGCAGTGCCTATACCACACAGTGCCTATACCACACAGTGTCTATACCAAGCAGTGCCTATACCACACAGTGCCTGTACCACATAGCCAGACCCAAGATTAGTGTGAGCACCCAGTGGTTTTCAACTTTTTATAAGTGATGGCCTCTCAAGTCATATATCATATTCTGTGGCACGACTAGCCAGTTTTCTATTAGAATCGCTTCCCAAGAGTCCTTAGACTTTATAATATTAATAAAAAAAATATACAAGCGCATGAAACCCACATACGAAATATAAAATATTCAAGCCTGTTGGTATAAGTAATACACAAAAGCAAACACTACAGCTCACAATAATATAAACAAACACAGAAACTAACTTGTTTTCTGTAACTTTTTTTAGTGTGATATTTGGGGCTGGTGTTAGTGGCAAATCCTTTTGATATTAGGTGGAATACTGGACAATTTTTCTGTATTAGTTAATTATGCAGCAAATACTAGTCAAGAAATGTCTGGTGTTTTAATTAAGACGATGAAGCTAGGGCAAAATTAGTAACAATCATGTGGTACACCTGGGTACTGTCAGTGGTACACCTGGGTACTGTCAGTGGTACACCTGGGTACTGTCAGTGGTACACCTGGGTACTGTCAGTGGTACACCTGGGACTGTCAGTGGTACCGGTACTCGTGGTACTCGGGTATCAGTGGTACACCTGGGTACTGTCAGTGGTACCTGGACCAGTGGTACTGTCAGTGGTCACCTGGTATCAGTGGTACACCTGGGTACTGTCAGTGGTACACCTGGGTACTGTCAGTGGTACACCTGGGTACTGTCAGTGGAAACCTGGGTACTGTCAGTGGTACCGGGTACTGTCAGTGGTACACCTGGGTACTGTCAGTGGTACACCTGGGTACTGTCAGTGGTACACCTGGGTACTGTCAGTGGTACACCTGGGTACTGTCAGTGGTACACCTGGGTACTGTCAGTGGTACACCTGGGTACTGTCAGTGGTACACCTGGGTACTGTCAGTGGTACACCTGGGTACTGTCAGTGGTACACCTGGGTACTGTCAGTGGTACACCGGGTACTGTCAGTGGTACACCTGGGTACTGTCAGTGGTACACCTGGGTACTGTCAGTGGTACACCTGGGTACTGTCAGTGGTACACTTGGGTATTATCAGTGGCACACCTGGGTACTGTCAGTGGTACACCTGGGTACTGTCAGCGGCACACCTGGGTACTGTCAGTGGTACACCTGGGTACTGTCAATGGTACACCTGGGTACTGTCATTGGTACACCTGGGTACTGTCAGTGGTACACTTGGGTACTGTCAGTGGCACACCAGTGTACCACGTCACGTTGGTTGAAAAACACCATATTCCGGAGCACCAGGTTTGTGCTCATGTTATTTCATCTCATCCTGCCTCATTCACTGCCTCATTCACTGCCTCATTCACTGGTCCACGAGAGATTTTTAGAATGCTTAATAAACAAAGTGGGGCTGTGCGGTATAAGTACTGTGCATTTTGATGCAGAGTAGATTCGAGTCCTGCTGTGGTCTGCAAGTTTGGCTGATATAAAGGAAGTGCAAAAAAATGGTTGTCCATTGAAAGACGAATAATTTTTAAAGTATTACGTAAAAAAGTGAGGAACATGGAACACGCAAAACATTTCTCACAGCATAATTGCGGCGCAAAATTTTTACGAAACAGGTCATTGCGTTACCAGTGATTGGTAACAAACCACACTTGGTGTACTCAGTATTTATGAAATTCCTTACAAAGACTGCAACCAAACATGCATAGATCAGACTAGTAGAAATTCAGTTACTCGAGTGGACACAAAATGTCTGTTACACATGCATAAGATGGTTCAGGAATCGTCCAGAATGTTAAAAACCTTGATAAGAACTGTCAAGCTGCCTCTGTTATAGTACAGAAATGCTTCCTCTTGAGTTACTTTGGTTCAGTAATGTGACCTTGTTCCTCCACCTGACCTTGTTCTTCCACCTGACCTAGTTCCTCCTCCTGACCTTGTTCCTACACATGACCTTGTTCCTCCATCTGACCTTGTTCCTACACCTGACCTTGTTCCTACACCTGACCACGTTTCTCCCCCTGACCTTGTTCCTCTGACCTATCTCCAGACCTGACTTACATCGCATGACATAGGTCAGATGAGATTGGTATAGAATCTGCATCCCATATACACATCTTAAGAGCAGGATGCAGGCCACAACTGCCGCCAGTGTTGCTAGTAGTAAATGACCTGGCGATGCTTACACCTATTTTAACGTAATCTTCACCACCGTAACGATTACCCATAGCAGTATTCCTGGAGCTTACCTGGAGGGAGGTCAACGCCCCGTGGCCCGCTCCATGATCAGGCCTCGCTGTTACTGCCGACCGCATGCAATCCAAAATACGAACCACAGCCGGCTGGTCAGGTACTGACTTTGGGTGCCTGTCTAGCGCCCTCTTGAAAACAGCCAGGAATCTATTGGTGAAGGGCTAAGACCTTGCGATAACAAGGCTACAACTAATAAGTTATCAGGACTCATCTTGTGATATCACGCCACAATTGATCGACCAGTGTCACAGTAGCTTTACGAAACTCTTAAGGAGTAATTGAGTAGGTTCTCCTAGGTTTAAGACCCGTGTCAGACAAGTTTGGTCTTGGACTGGGCTGCGGGAGACCCGTGTCAGACAAGCTTGGTCTTGGGCTGGGCTGCGGGAGTAGGAAAACTCTCAAAACACATCGAAGATATATCAATGGTGGTGAATTAACAAGATAAACTTATTAATCTGCTGAAGTTCTCGAAATATACAATATTCCTCTTATCTTTTGGCTCATTTTTTCTTGTTGGTTCGCTTGTGCCATTGACCAGTGTTTGCTACACTCTTGTCAGGATGTGTGTATATGTGTGCGTTTATAGCATGTGTGTACTTGAGTACATGTGCTCTCCAAGAAAGAAATGAATTGATGCTGGATAAGGGCTCGTGATCCAAGGAACGGAAGCTACTCTTCGCTTCCTTGGACCAAATCTAATTAGCCTACCTTTTTCTCAGGCCCTGTAAGACCTGGAAGAGCTTCTTAGCGCTTCCATTAATAATAATAATAATACTTATTATACAAAATAATATGCATGCATACGCAAGTATGTATACTGTATATCTACCTAGGTATAATGTATATGGAATTTGTCGTTTTTTCATTGTGATATGTTGAGT
>WNWK01008351.1:35000-85326 GCA_009830355.1 Cherax destructor | reverse complement strand
TCTCCCTCCCTCCCCCACGGGATCCGTCCTCTACCACAAGTCCTCCAAACTTTCTCCCCCCCTTCGCTCCCTTCCACGAATACCCCGTCCTACCAGTGGGCGCCTGTGATGAGCGGTGTACCGCAGGGGTCAGTCCTAGGACCAGTGCTATTCTTGGTATATGTGAATGACATGACGGACGGGATAGACTCAGAAGTGTCTCTGTTCACAGATGATGTGAAATTAATGAGGAGAATCACATCGGATGAAGACCAGCAGGACTTCAAAGAGACCTGGACAAGCTTGACATCTGGTCTAGCAACTGGCTTCTCGAATTTAATCCCACCAAATGCAAAGTCATGAAGATCGGAGAAGGGCAAAGAAGACCGCTGACAGAGTACAGGCTAGGTGGACAAAGGCTACAAATTTCATCAAAGGAGAAAGACCTTGACGTGAGTCTAACGCCAAGCGGCGTCTCCGGAAACACACATCAACCTGATAACTGCGGCAGCATATGGGCGACTGGCAAACCTAAGATTAGCGTTCCGTTATCTTAACAAGGAATCGTTCAAGACACTGTACATTGTGTACGTCAGGCCCATACTAGAGTATGCAGCACCAGTCTGGAACCCACACCTGGTCAAGCATGTCAAGAAATTAGAGAAAGTGCAAAGGTTTGCGACAAGGCTAGTTCCACAACTCAGGGGACTGCCCTATGAAGAAAGGTTTAGGGAAATAGGACTAACAACACTGGAGGACAGAAGGGTTAGAGGAGACATGATAACGACATACAAAATACTGTGGGAATTGACAAGGTAGATAGTGACAGGATGTTCCAGAGAGGGAACACAGAAACAAGGGGACACAACTGGAAGCTGAAGACTCAGATGAGTCAAAGGGATGTTAGGAAGCACTTCTTCAGCCATAGAGTAGTTAGGAGTGGAATAGTCTAGCGAACGATAGTGGAGGCGGGAACCATACATAGTTTTAAGACAAGGTATGATATAGCTCATGGAGCAGGGAGAGCAGAGACCCAGTAGCGGACAGCGAAGAGGCGGGGCCAGGAGCTGAGTCTCGACCCCTGTAACCACAATTAGGTGAATACAATTAAGTGAGTACACACTCAAACACACACACACGAAGTGTGAGAGGAGCTCAACATGAGATTCAAAGAATTGTTCACAGAGGAGATAGAAGGGCCTCCAGAAAGACGGACAGGTGGGGTACATCATCAAGTGTTGGACACAATACACACAACTGAGGAGGAAGTGAAGAGGCTGCTAAGCGAGCTAGATACCTCAAAGGCGATGGGGCCGGATAACATCTCTCCATGGGTCCTGAGAGAGGGAGCAGAGGCGCTATGTGTACCACTAACAACAATCTTCAACATATCTATCGAGACAGGGCGACTACCTGAGGTATGGAAGACAGCAAATGTAGTCCCAATTTTTAAAAAAAGGAGACAGACACGAAGCACTAAACTACAGACCAGTGTCACTGACATGTATAGTATGCAAGGTCATGGAGAAGATTATCAGGAGAAGAGTGGTGTAACACCTAGAAAGGAATGAGGTCATCAATGACTGCCAGCATGGTTTCACAAACCTACTGGAGTTCTATGACAGGGTGACGGCAGTAAGACAAGAGAGAGAGAGGGGTGGGGTTTGACACAGTTCCACACAAGAGATTAGTGCAAAAGCTGGAGAACCAGGCAGGAATAGCAGGGAAGGCACTACAATGGATCAGGGAATACCTGTCAGGAAGACAACAGCGAGTCATGGTACGTGGCGAGGTGTCAGAGTGGGCGCCTGTAACGAGCGGGGTGCCACAGGGATCAGTCCTAGGACCGGTGCTGTTTCTGGTATTTGTGAACGACATGACGGAAGGAATAGAGATGATGTGAAGTTGATGAGAAAAATTCAATCGGACGAGGACCAGGCAGAACTACAAAGGGATCTGGACAGGCTGCAAGCCTGGTCCAACAACTGGCTCCTGGAATTCAGCCCCACCAAGTGCAAAGTCATGAAGATTGGGGAAGGGCAAAGAAGACCACAGACGGCTACAGCCTTGGGGGCCAGAGCCTACAAACCTCACTCAAGGAAAAGGATCTTGGGGTGAGTATAACACCGGGCACATCTCTTGAGGAGTACATCAACAAAATAACTGCTGCAGCATACCGACGCAAACCTAAGAACAGCATTCCGACATCTTAAAAGGAGTCATACAGGACCCTGTACACTGTGTACGTTAGGCCCATACTGGAGTATGCAGCGCCAGTTTGGAACCCTCACCTAGCCAAGCATGTTAGGAAACTAGAGAAAGTGCAAAGGTTTGCAACAAGACTAGTCCCGGAGCTAAAGGGTATGTCCTACGAGGAGAGGTTACGGGAAATCGAACTGACAACACTGGAAGACAGGAGAGATAGAGGGGAAATGATAACGACATATATAATACTGAGAGGAATCGACAAGGTGGACAGAGACAGAATGTTCCAGAGGTGGGACACAGCAACAAGGGGACACAGTTGGAAGTTGAAGACTCAGATGAACCACAGGGATGTTAGGAAGTATTTCTACAGTTACAGAGTGGTCAGGAAGTGGAACAGTCTGGGAAGTGATGTAGTGGAGGCAGGATCCTTTAAAGAGAGGTATGATAAAGCTCATGGAGCGGGTAGAGTGACCAAGTAGCAGCTAGTGAAGAGGAGGGGGCCAGAAGCTGTGAATCGACTCCTGCAACCACAACTAGGTGAGCACAACTAGGTAAGTACATACAAACACACAAACACACACACACACAAACACACACACACAAACACACACAAACACAAACGGGGAAGGGCAAAGAAGACCACAGACAGAGTATAGTCTAGGTGGCCAAAGACTGCAAACCTCACTCAAGGAAAAAGATCTTGGGGTGAGTAAAATACCGAGCACATCTCCTGAGGCACATCAATCAGATAACTGCTGCAGCATACGGGCGGCTGGCAAACCTAAGAATAGCGTTCCAATACCTCACTAAGGAATCGTTCAAGACTCTGTACACCTTATACGTCAGGCCCATACTGGAGTATGCAGCACCAGTTTGGAACCCACACCTGGTCAAGCACGTCAAGAAATTAGAGAAAGTGCAAAGGTTTGCAACAAGACTAGTCCCAGAGCTAAGGGGATTGTCCTACGAAGAAAGGTTAAGGGAAATCGGCCTGACGACACTAGAGGACAGGAGGGTTAGGGGAGACATGATAACGACATATAAAATACTGCGAGGAATAGATAAGGTGGACAGAGACAAGATGTTCCAGAGAGGGGACACAGAAACAAGGGGTCACAGTTGGAAGTTGAAGACTCCTACGAGTCAAAGAGATGTTAGGAAGTATTTCTTCAGTCATAGAGTTGTCAGGAAGTGGAATAGCCTAGAAAGTGACGTAGTGGAGGCAGGAACCATACATAGTTTTAAGACGAGGTTTGATAAAGCTCATGGAGCTGGGAGAGAGAGGACCTAGTAGCAATCAGTGAAGAGGCGGGGCCAGGAGCTATGACTCGACCCCTGCAACCACAAATAGGTGAGTACACACACACACACACACACACACACACACACACACACACACAAAAAACAAAAAAGCTGTAACAGTTATAAGTTGCAGTTGGTAAGACTCTCAGAACAGCATAAGAAATACGCAGACTTCACCGTACTCGCTACACTTAATTTTCTGAGTGCAGACGATGTGCTGAATGATCTCAATCGCTCGTGACATCGCATAAATTATGTGACATTTATTTAAAATAAGAAAAAAAAACGGTAAAAGAAAGCTCTCACTCTTGATACCGTGGACCTGGTGAGAGTGAGAACACCAGCGGTGGACCTGGTGAGAGTGAGAACACCAGCGGTGGACTCCAACATCTGACTGTAGGTCTTCCATGTTGATAGATATATCAACATTAATTTATACCTCTTACGTTCTAAAGTTAAACTTATGAAGAAAATAGATGTTTTCGCCTTTAACATATATACTTTAAGTGCCCTTCATTTAATTACTTTGTCATCCTGTACCTCATAAAACGTTTTGTAGGGAATTCATGGGTATTTAAGGTTATCTGTCTAGAAAATTGAATTATTTCTTTCCGCTCTCTACTCTTTTCTGTCACACTACCAATCATGGTGTATCAGAAGGATCTCTCCCTATCCTTCACTACATCCTATTACACTGAAAGGGGATAATATGTTACAAGGATCTTTGCTCAGTCTCATCTTCTCACCATACTGCCAAAGATGGTATACCAGCAGCAGTGGAGTCTTCCTGCCATACTGCCAAAGATGGTATACCAGCAGCAGTGGAGTCTTCCTGCCATACTGCCAAAGATGGTATACCAGCAGCAGTGGAGTCTTCCTGCCATACTGTCAAAGATGGTATACCAGCAGCAGTGGAGTCTTCCTGTCATACTGCCAAAGATGGTATACCAGCAGCAGTGGAGTCTTCCTGCCATACTGCCAAAGATGATATACCAGCAGCAGTGGAGTCTTCCTGCCATACTGCCAAAGATGGTATACCAGCAGCAGTGGAGTCTTCCTGCCATACTGTCAAAGATGGTATACCAGCAGCAGTGGAGTCTTCCTGCCATACTGCCAAAGATGGTATACCAGCAGCAGTGGAGTCTTCCTGCCATACTGCCAAAGATGGTATACCAGCAGCAGTGGAGTCTTCCTGTCATACTGCCAAAGATGGTATACCAGCAGCAGTGGAGTCTTCCTGTCATACTGCCAAAGATAGTATACCAGCAGCAGTGGAGTCTTCCTGTCATACTGCCAAAGATGGTATACCAGCAGCAGTGGAGTCTTCCTGTCATACTGCCAAAGATGGTATACAGCAGCAGTGGAGTCTTCCTGTCATACTGCCAAAGATGGTATACCAGCAGCAGTGGAGTCTTCCTGCCATACTGCCAAAGATGGTATACCAGCAGCAGTGGAGTCTTCCTGCCATACTGCCAAAGATGGTATACCAGCAGCAGTGGAGTCTTCCTGCCATACTGCCAAAGATGGTATACCAGCAGCAGTGGAGTCTTCCTGTCATACTGCCAAAGATGGTATACCAGCAGCAGTGGAGTCTTCCTGTCATACTGCCAAAGATAGTATACCAGCAGCAGTGGAGTCTTCCTGTCATACTGCCAAAGATGGTATACCAGCAGCAGTGGAGTCTTCCTGTCATACTGCCAAAGATGGTATACCAGCAGCAGTGGAGTCTTCCTGTCATACTGCCAAAGATGGTATACCAGCAGCAGTGGAGTCTTCCTGCCATACTGCCAAAGATGGTATACCAGCAGCAGTGGAGTCTTCCTGCCATACTGCCAAAGATGGTATACCAGCAGCAGTGGAGTCTTCCTGTCATACTGCCAAAGATGGTATACCAGCAGCAGTGGAGTCTTCCTGTCATACTGCCAAAGATGGTATACCAGCAGCAGTGGAGTCTTCCTGTCATACTGCCAAAGATGGTATACCAGCAGCAGTGGAGTCTTCCTGCCATACTGCCAAAGATGGTATACCAGCAGCAGTGGAGTCTTCCTGCCATACTGTCAAAGATGGTATACCAGCAGCAGTGGAGTCTCCTGCTATACTGCCAAAGATGGTATACCAGCAGTAGTGGAGTCTTCCCTGTCATACTGCCAAAGATGGATACCAGCAGCAGTGGAGTCATCCTGTCATACTGCCAAAGATGGTATACCAGCAGCAGTGGAGTCTTCCTGCTCATACTGCAAAGATGTATACCAGCAGCAGTGGAGTCTTCCTGTCATACTGCCAAAGATAGGGATACCAGCAGCAGTGGAGTCTTCCTGTCATACTGCCAAAGATGGTATACCAGCAGCAGTGGAGTCTTCCTGTCATACTGCCAAAGATGGTATACCAGCAGCAGTGGAGTCTTCCTGGCATACTGCCAAAGATGGTATACCAGCAGCAGTGGAGTCTTCCTGCCATACTGCCAAAGATGGTATACCAGCAGCAGTGGAGTCTTCCTGTCATACTGCCAAAGATGGTATACCAGCAGCAGTGGAGTCTTCCTGTCATACTGCCAAAGATGGTATACCAGCAGCAGTGGAGTCTTCCTGCCATACTGCCAAAGATGGTATACCAGCAGCAGTGGAGTCTTCCTGCCATACTGCCAAAGATGGTATACCAGCAGCAGTGGAGTCTTCCGGCCATACTGTCAAAGATGGTATACCAGCAGCAGTGGTGAAAGGCGGAAGGCGATTTTAGGCATCTAGTACTGTGATGAATTAGACACATGTGCAACATTTGCAACAGCACTTATTCTCTGTGTTGGACTGAGGAATCCACTGGTTTACGAAACGTTTCCGAAATACAGATACCCGAGTGTTGCACAAGATACCCGAGTGTTGCACAAGATACCCGAGTGTTGCACAAGATACTCGAGTGTTGCACAAGATACTCGAGTGTTGCACAAGATACCCGAGTGTTGCACAAGATACCCGAGTGTTGCACAATATACCCGAGTGTTGCATAAGATACTCGAGTGTTGCACAAGATACCCGAGTGTTGCACAAGATACCCGAGTGTTGCACAAGATACCCGAGTGTTGCACAAGATACCCGAGTGTTGCACAAGATACTCGAGTGTTGCACAAGATACCCGAGTGTTGCATAAGATACCTGAGTGTTGCACAAGATACTCGAGTGTTGCACAAGATACCCGAGTGTTGCACAAGATACCCGAGTGTTGCACAAGATACTCGAGTGTTGCACAAGATACCCGAGTGTTGCACAAGATACCAGAGTGTTGCACAAGATACCAGAGTGTTGCACAAGATTATATTATGTTGTGCTGTCATACTTTAGTATATTTAATATTTCACTGACCACAATTACACAATGTCTTCAAATATGTCATTCAGGTTTATCATAAGTTCCATATACCTTAAACACAGACCCAACATTGTCTTAAGTTTACTTTGCATAAAAAAACATTTTTGGATAATATGAAGTTTGTTTTTACATTGGTTTATTGGTCTCGTCAGGATATTGAATAAGGTTTTTAAGTTTTGGGTCAATACTCTATTTATTTATGATTACTCTCTTCCTTTTCTATGTCTGGAACTTCAGGGAGTTTTCCAGGACGGTCGGTTTACAATATTCGTCCTGGACGCGTACGCGTGGCGTCAGTGTGCTATTGTTTACAAGTGAGAGCGACCACCACCCACGCATTCATATCCTAACTTACTTAAATTTGTCACGAGTGGCTGATTACAATGACAATTCTTTAACAAGTAAAAGTAACATTTCGTTGTATTAATTAGTCTTTTGTATTAATGTAACTCAAGAGGAGGTGGCACCAATAACGTCTGTCATGTTTATTAACCAGGAAGAGTTTGTAAACTGGAGGAAGATGATGTAAACTGGATGAAGGTGATGTAAACTGGAGGAAGGTGATGTAAACTGGAGGAAGGTGATGTAAACTGGAGGAAGGTGATGTAAACTGGAGGAAGATGATGTAACCTGGAGGAAGGTGATCTAACTACACATGAAGACACTCTCCATAACTGGAAGAAAGTAGTTTCAACCATTTTCTCAAACAGCGTCAGATGTTTCTGTTATGTGCCGGTTATTTATGTATTGTTCAGTCATGGTATTGTGGCTCTATGTTCTCTCAAGATAGGGTACTTTAATATGTAATTTTTTTGAGACTGGTAATTTTTTCTTTATATAATACATAAATGTTTAAAAAAAAGTTGTAACAAACATTAATTACAGTTGGTCACAATCTGTGCACTGTTCATCAAAACAAAATAACCAGATTTTACCAAACTCATCTCATTTTTTTGTGATGACAGATGTGCTGGATGACCTCATTCACACGACATCCCGTAAACTGTGACACTGATTTATTAAAAAAAACAAGACAGTAAAAGAAAGAATCCTATAATGGGCTCGACCTGGCAAGAGTAAGAACACCACCAGTCGTTCCCACAGTCTGGCTGCGGATCTTTCTGATATGTTAATATGTCAGCACTTATTTAAAACCTTCCAAGTTCTGAGATTAAATTAATAATGAATAATATAAGATATTTTTACACTGTATCAGCTCCAATGTTTGTGTGTTTGCCTTTAAAAAGACGTTTTCCTATCCATTACTGTTGGGAAATTATTGAAAAGGCATCACAGGGTGTATACAAGCTATCTGCTGAGAAGGGATACCTACAATCTAGCTAACTTTGCAACTATGTAGAGAGATGAGGGAATTTAGTATACTGAAAGGTTCTCTTCCTACCCTACACATGTTACTTGTGGATTAGTATAATTATATGAGCAAATTACCTGCATGAGGTTTACAGGGTATTACCTTAATTATTACTTGCAAGTAATTTGAGTGAGATATGTGGGACTTAAGTCACAGTAGGTCGCCAAACTGTGACTCCCTCGATGCCCACTTCTTCACCACTCTCACAAAAAGCTAGACCCGACATTAAATTAATAATTATAATATTAAAACCAGCTACTCTGGTAAATTAAAATTGTGTGTAATGTATATGACTAGGCTTGCTGGGTACACAAAAGAAATTGGTATTAATACTTACCACTTAATTACTGGAAGACAGTTAATGCTAGTTCAGTGACCAACGCAAACACTCACTTAGCTGAGATTTGCTCCAGGAAGAATTGTTGTCCTCTATTTTTCGGTCCTGGTTGCCGACTTGTAAGGGCTTTCCACACAATGTATCCCAGTTCTTCAGCAGGAACGTGTCAGCAGTTTCTAAATTACGGATTGAGGCCGATATACACCAATTGACCTTCAAGAACGCCTGATTACAATGCACAATTCATTCCAGTGTTCACACATTAAATTCAATATAGCGTCTCCCCCGGCGTCACTTCGCAGCTGTTCTACACCCCCCCCCCTCTCACTCGAAATTCCTCGTAGAGGTCAAATCAGCATCATATATTATTACACAATTATTATATTATTCATTTATATGTTCTACAATTAGCAAACTATGTAAAAAAATCCACATTACTGTCACATTGACAAGGATGCCACACAGCCAAAGATGATATATGGGAAAGACATCTCTACATATTCCAAACCTTCCAGCAATATTGTCAACACAAACCTTCCAGCAATATTGTCAACACAAACCTTCCAGCAATATTGTCAACGCAAACCTTCCAGCAATATTGTCAACACAAACCTTCCAGCAATATTGTCAACACAAACCTTCCAGCAATATTGTCAACACAAACCTTCCAGCAATATTGTCAACACAAACCTTCCAGCAATATTGTCAACACAAACCTTCCAGCAATATTGTCAACACAAACCTTCCAGCAATATTGTCAACACAAACCTTCCAGCAATATTTTCAACACAAACCTTCCAGCAATATTGTCAACACAAACCTTCCAGCAATATTGTCAACACAAACCTTCCAGCAATATTGTCAACACAAACCTTCCAGCAATATTGTCAACACAAACCTTCCAGCAATATTGTCAACACAAACCTTCCAGCAATATTGTCAACACAAACCTTCCAGCAATATTATCAACACAAACCTTCCAGCAATATTGTCAACACAAACCTTCCAGCAACACATGACAGAATAATGTGGAATGTTAGTAAGACAGAGACGTACTGACCAGTGTGCACCAGCCACCACCTGAATTATTTTTCTCAAGGGATCGAATATTCCCGGCTGCTAGTTTATATTTTTTCGTCCCATAACGTTTATATTTTATGTGTGAAAGTTTCCTTATAATCCTGAAGAATTTAGGGAAGTGAAAATGTTAGAAAAGAGAAAAACTTGTTCAATTTTTTTAATAAACTTTTCTAGGTAAACTTTGTCTTCCATAAGATAATTCATGGTAGTGTCTTCTTTATCTTATCCACAAGTGTCTCCAAACTAGTCACGTTTCACATCTTTCACAATGGATGTCTTCAAAATGCTGAAAACCAACATTTTCCATCAGAATATTGAAATATATAAAGTTCCTGAATTCCCTAACTTGATGAAGTCTAATTTTTCTTGCCTCCAACTTTTCGATTTTATTTTGAAAAGACTAACATAATGTTAACAACCATGAAGGAGAGCGCATAAACGAATGGGTACAAATTTGTGTGTATATGTGTGTGTGGCATAAGGGGACGTGTGTGTGTGTGTGTGTGTGTGTTTGTATTTGTGATTACATTCATACTAGTGAAAGAGGCGATGAGTGTATTTCATACATACATATGTGTGTGTCTGTGATCAAGCGTTGTTTTGTGTGTTTATCATTGATGATAAATACGAGTGGAAAAATAAATGTGTGTATAAATTTGTTTAGTTACAAAAATTATCATACATAATAACATACGAGTAAATTTCCCAGGATAACCCAAAAAGTCAGACAAAGTGACTTATTTCCATTGTGCTCAAGCGCTTGTAACCCACTGCGTGTCTTGCAAATACAACAGACAAATAACCAAATAAAATATAAAGTTTAACACTTATTACAGTTCTGGTGGAGGTGGACAAACAGATTAACACACAAGCACTTATCTACACACAATAAAACTTTCACAAACACACTTAAACTGGTAATTAAGGACAACAAAATATACTTAAAGTAGATGAATCTTATAACATAAATAGAACTTCTAAAATTTCATTGAATGGCCTCACCTTGGTGGGGGAACTGGACGGTAGCTTGGCTGCGTCTAGCTGGTGTACGGTCGTGGCTGTCTTGGTGGGTGTAATTACTGGACGCAGTTTTCTGTGTGTCACCTCCAGTAATTCCACCCACCTGGACAGTCTCTACCGTAGACCAGCTGGACAAGACCAAGTTTAAACCCAGCTAGATCACTTGGGGTGGCTAAGCTGACTTCGGGACACATAACCTGGGAAAGGCTGAGACTGGTATATAACCTAAGGGCAGTGAGGAAGGGGAGACATCCGGGGGCCCACGGATGGATTCCTGGACACATGGACCTGGGAAAGGCGAGGATACTTTGAGAAAGTGGGGAAGGGAGAATATCTGAGGCGGACAGATGGACTTGGGAAAGACAAGGATACTGGCTGATGAAGCAGACCTTGGGGAAGTGGGGAAGGGAGAATATCTGAGGGAACACAGATGGACTCCTGGACACATGGACCTGGGAAAGGCGAGGATACCTTGGGGAAGTGGGGAAGGGAGAATATCTGAGGCAGACAGATGGACTCCTGGACACATGGACTTGGGAAAGATGAGGATACCTTGGGAAAGTGGGGAAGGGAGAATATCTGAGGCGGACAGATAGACTCCTGGACACATGGACCTGGGAAAGATGAGGATACCTTGGGGAAGTGGGGAAGGGAGAATATCTGAGGCGGACAGATGAAATCCTTATCAGCTGAGATGTTTGGGAGTGTCCTTATGGTAAACAGAAGGACCTGATTTCCTTTACTGTTTAGGAGTTATTACAATGGCATCAAAGGATTTTAGCGGAAACATAACTTCATTCTAGCTACCTTTACTTCACTCTCGAGAGTTGAGTTAAAAAAAACAGCAAAAAGGAGTGAACAGAGTGTAATCTGGACCTGGTGAGAGTGAGAACACCAGAGATCGTCCCCACAATCTGGCTACAGTTCTTTAGTAACTTTGAGGGAGGTGTCTCGCCCGGTGAGGGAGGTGTCTCGCCCGGTGAGGGAGGTGTCTCACCCGGTGAGGGAGGTGTCTCACCCGGTGAAGAGATCTTGATCCTCTTCCTTATTTCGAATCTGATTTCCTCATATTCATCATTTGTTGAATACTGTTCGACACAATTCATAATAATCTTCCCGGTTAATAAACATTAACCACCACCTCTCGCAAAACAGTTAACACAAATAAACAAATCACTAATATATTTTTTTATTTACATTTAAATTGATCACCGGAGCTCAGAGACAGTGATAAACGTCTCTCAAAACAACATGTAACAGATTTAAGCTGACCGGGAAAAAAATCCTTGAATTTACTGTATATTTACTACATAAGATGTACTTTGATCTAAGCCAGAACATATACTGAACACTTTACTAACAAACCACAAAATGATTCTGGTTCACACCTGCATATGTGACTGTGATGCTACGGTAAACAGTGACGATGGTTGAGAACTTAGGTGACGCACTTTTGGACACATGTGATGAATTGTGGATGAACCGAACTGAAGTAATTTAATGTTAATTATGAGTTGTGGTCAGTGATAGTCGATGGAGATATGTTATGAACTTTGATAAGTTGAAAATTCTGATGGGTGATGGTGAGATGTAATGAATAGATGATAATGTGTTGTGGTGTTGCATGTTTGTAGATGAGTTATTGTGAAGGATGGTTGATGATTAGTTGAAATTATGGCTGGTTGATGGTTCATATTGGTGATGGATAGTTAATAAATATTTTGTTTATTTTTTTCTGTCCCAATGTGCATATTAAGATGTGTGTTCACATATCTGTGCTTTTCTTTGTGTTTATAATCATTGTTATTTTTTTCTGGTGTTTCCTTTCCACTTCTCAATAGTGAAGCAGGCTAGAATCCTTTCCCTGTAAGTCACGTATGTCTTAGAAAACAAATACAAGGTGACCACAGCTTGAGTAGATGTAGTAGACCTGAAATAACACTATGATACTCATCCAAGATATTTTCTCAGCTACTCTGCTTAGTGCAACAGTAATGACATGTAGGTTTAAACTGAACATAAAAACAAACATATTTCTTGCACTCGATGGTGCAAGAAATATGTGAAGGACTTATGAGTAACCATACAAGGAAGTTATGAGAGACCTATGAGTAACCATACAAAGAAGTTATGAGGGACCTATGAGTAACCATACAAGGAAGTTATGAGAGACCTATGAGTAACCATACAAAGAAGTTATGAGGGACCTATGAGTAACCATACAAGGAAGTTATGAGAGACCTATGAGTAACCATACAAAGAAGTTATGAGGGACCTATGAGTAAGCATACAAGGAAGTTATGAGGCACCTATGAGTAACCATATAAGGAAGTTATGAGGCACCTATGAGTAACCATACAAGGAAGTTATGAGGCACCTATGAGTAACCATACAAGGAAGTTATGAGGGACTTATTAGTAACCATATGTTGTGATCCCTGAACAAGATAATTGGGTCAAATGGTTGACGGACCATTTGGGTACTGCACGTCCAGTATTTTACTGGGCTGCAGCGCCCGGTGTGACGTCACCATAGTTTATGTCAGGGAGGGGAACCTGGCATAGTCAGTATGATCACGACTTGACTGAGGAACGTGACATTCCAGCTTGTCTTCTACTCAGTTTCCTGGAGTTTGGTCCACGACTGGACTGAGGAACGTGGCTACTACTGAGCTGTGGATGGCATAAGTGATTGCCTTGCTTGAATCCCAGCTTGTCAGACTCAGTTCCTGTAGCTTTGGTGGCCCCAGTTTGCTGGCTTTGGTAGCCCCAGTTTGCTGGCTTTGGTGGCCCCAGTTTGCTGGCTTTGGTGGCCCCAGTTTGCTGGCTTTGGTGGCCCCAGTTTGCTGGCTTTGGTGGCCCCAGTTTGCTGGCTTTGGTGGCCTCAGTTTGCTGGCTTTGGTAGCCCCAGTTTGCTGGCTTTGGTGGCCGCACGACAGTTCACTCAGTGTGACTCAGATGGCTCGTGTGACATCTGTCACGTGAGACACGCCGGTGTCTGACATGGTGTGAACCAATGACGGAGGTGTCGAAAGGGCACAACTTGAGCGGGGCGCTGTAACACAGAGAAAAGGGTGTCGGGGGAGACACGGAGAGATGTGATATGTGTCGTGTGACACGGACAAGGGTGTCAGTTGACTCAAGTAGCGAGTGCGTGTTACAACGGGGAAGGGTGTCTTCACACAGAGAGATGGAGGGTTTTCACGAAGTGTGAGACATAGAGGCGTCGTGTCATATGACAGTCTTGTGACATGTGGTAATGTCTTGTGTGACATGTGGTAATGTCTTGTGTGACATGTGGTAATGTCTTGTGACATGTGGTAATGTCTTGTGACATGTGGTGATGTCTTGTGACATGTGATGTGAAACATATGTCTTGTCATTGAGTTTGTGATATGTCTGGTAACAGTTATTGTGATGTCTGTTACATTGTTGTGGTGTCGTGTGACAAGAGTTCACCATAGTCGTTCAACAATGTGATATTATTGTTACTATAGTACAAAAATCAAAGATCATGCTTTGCCTTTTATGTATTGTACAGATTGTACTATTTTATATATATACAGTTTTACTAGTAGAAGAAATATATATATATATATATTTCTAAGCTATTGTCTCTGTATTTATTTTATACCCCGGACAAAAACCCTTTATTATTTTATTACGATATTGCAGTGTTGGTTATGAAAGCAGATTCCCTTAGACTAACAGACCGAGTAATCGGGTTTGCCATAGCTCTCGTAATTAATATTGTAATATTGTAATACCATACAAGGAAGTTATGAGGACTTATGAGTTAACACAGTAGCTAAGATAATTACAGTGGTTGTTAACACAGTCTAAGATAATAACTATAGTGATTGTTAACACAGTAACTAAGATAATAACTACAGTGGTTAACACAGTAACTAAGATAATAACTACAGTGGTTAACACAGTAACTAAGATAATAACTACAGTGGTTTACACAATAACTAAGATAACAACAGAGGTTCCCAGGTAATCAAACAGATGAAACAGGTGACTTATAGGGAGATGCATGCTCTCCCTGGAGAGTGTGATGGTTGCTCTCCCTGGAGAGTGTGATGGTTGCTCTCCCTGGAGAGTGTGATGGTTGCTCTCCTGGAGAGGGATGGTGCTCTCCTGGAGGGTGTGATGGTGCTCTCCTGGAGGGTGTGATGGTTGCCTCCTGGAGGGTGATGGTTGCCTCCTGAAGGGTGTGGTGGTTGCCTCCCTGAAGGGTGTGATGGTTGCCTCCTGAAGGGTGTGATGGTTGCTCTCCTGGAGGGTGTGATGGTTGCTCTCCTGGAGGGTGTGATGGTTGCTCCTGAAGGGTGTGATGGTTGCTCTCCTGGAGGGTGTGATGGTTGCTCTCCTGAAGGGTGTGATGGTTGCTCCCTGGAGGGTGTGATGGTTGCCCCCCTGAAGGGGTGACGGTTGCTCTCCTGGAGGTTGTGATGGTTGCTCTCCTGGAGGGTGATGGTTTGCTCTCCTGGATGGTGTGATGGTTGCCTCCCTGGATGGTGTGATGGTTGCTCTCCCTAGATGGTGGGATGGTTGCTCTCCTGGAGGGTGTGATGGTTGCTCCTGGAGAGTGGATGGTTGCTCTCCTGGAGGGTGGGATGGTTGCCTCCCTGAGAGTGTGATGGTTGCTCTCCTGGAGGGTGTGATGGTTGCCTCCTGGAGGTTGTGATGGTTGCCTCCTGGAGGGTGCATGTCCTGGGAGTGTGATGGTTGCCTCCTGGAGGTGTGATGGTTGCTCTCCTGGAGAGTGTGATGGTTGCTCTCCTGGAGGGTGGATGGTTGTCTCCTGGAGGGTGGTGGTGTCTCCTGGAGGGTGGGGTTTGTTTTTCCCTGGAGGGTGTGGTGGTTGTTCTCCTGGGGGTGTGGTGGTTGTTCTCCTGAAGGGTGGTGGTTGTTCCCTGGGGGTGTGGTGGTTGTTCTCCTGAAGGGTGGGGTTGGTTGTTCTCCCTGGAGGGTGTGGTTGTTCTTTCTGGAGGGTGTGGTGGTTGTTCTCCCTGGAGGGTGTGGTGGTTCTCCCTGGAGGGTGTGGTGGTTGCTCTCCCTGGAGAGTGTGATGGTTGCTCCCTGGAGGGTGGGTGGTTGCCTCCTGGAGGGTGTGATGGCTGCTCTCCTGGAGAGTGTGGATGGTTGTTTCCTGGAGGGTGGGATGGTTGCTCTCCCTGGAGAGTGTGATAGTGCCCCTGGAGGGTGTGGGGTTCTCCTGGAGGGTGTGGTAGTTGCTCTCCCTGGAGGGTGTGGCGGTTGTTCTCCCTGGAGGGTGTGGCGGTTATTCTCCCTGGAGGGTGTGGTGGTTGTTCTCCCTGGAGGGTGTGGTGGTTCTCCCTGGAGGATGTGGTGGTTGTTCTCCCTGGAGGGTGTGGTGGTTGCTCTCCCTGGAGGGTGTGATTGTTGTCTCCTGGAGGGGTGATTGTTGCTCTCCCTGGAGGGTGATGGTTGCCCACCGAAGGGTGTGGTGGTTGCCTCCTGAGGGTGGGGATGGTTGCCTCCCTGGAGGGTGTGGGTGGTTGTTCTCCATGGAGGGTGTGATGGTTGTTCTCCATGGAGGGTGTGGTGGTTGTTCTCCATGGAGGGTGTGGTGGTTGTTCTCCATGGAGGGTGGGGTGATTGCACTCCCCGGAGGGAGCGATGGAGGGTGGGGGTGGTTGCCGTTCCTGGAAGGAGGGGGGTGGGTGGTTGCTTTCTGAGGAGTGATGGAGGGTGGGGTGGTTGTTTTCCCTGGAAGGAGTGATGGAGGGTGGGGTGATTGTTTTCCCTGGAAGGAGTGATGGAGGGTGGGGTGGTTGTTTTCCCTGGAAGGTTGATGGAGGGTGGGGTGGTTGTAGTCTAATCTAACCTAGCCTAACGTAACTTACCCTATCCTAAACTAAACTAACCTAACCTAGAAGACCAAATATTAGTTTTTTTCTAGATGTTAAATGGGGCATTAATCAGCGAGTTACAACGCGTGCTAGAACGCACCTTCTAGCTGATGACGTCGAGGTAAACAATGATGATGTCATCTGAGGAATGTGAAGTACGAGCGTAGACCTGTTCAACCTATTTAGTTGGAATAAATTCTGGCTTTCCTGTCACCCTGTCTGCTCACCTTCAAACTATCTGCTCACCTCTTATCCTGCCTGCTCACCTGTCACCCTATCTGATCACCTGTCACACTGCTTACCTTTCACCCTGTCTGCTCACCTGTCACGCTGTCTGCTCACTTGTCAAACTTCAGCTTACCTGCCTGGTCACCTGTCACTCTGTTCATCTGTCACCCTGACTGCTTTCCTGTCTCCCTGTCTGCTCACCTCTTATCCTGCCTGCTCACCTGTCACCCTGTCTGCTCAACTGTCACCATGCTTGCTTGTTTGTCACCCTATCTGCTCACCTCTCACCCTGTCTGTTCATCTCTCACCCTGTCTGCTCACCTCTCATCCCTGTCTGCTTACCTGTCACCCTATCTGCTTGCTTGTCACCCTGTCTGCTCACCTGTCAAACTGCTGCTCACCTGTCAAACTGCTCTTACTCTGTCAAACTGCCTGCTTACCTGTCAAACTGCCTACTTACCTGTCAAACTGCCTGCTTACCTGTCAAACTTCCTGTTTACCTGTCACCCTGTCTGCCTGCTTACCTGTCACCCCTACCTGCTCACCTGTTACCCGTCCTGTCACCTGCACCTACCTGCTCACCTGTCACTTGCCTGCTACCTGTCACACGCTATGACTTTCTGGCCCGAGAGGGTCAACGTTTGCTGGAGGTGAGGGGGCACTTGTTAAGGGGTGAGGGTGTAGTGTTTAGGGGGTGAGACCATTACTTAAGTGGTGAGGATGAACTGGTGAAGGGGTCAGAGGTGACTGCTGGAGGGCACGTAAGTGGGGCCAGTAATAACACAAGCTTCCGGACTCAACTTTATCCTGAGTTATGGCTGATGCTCCCGCTGGATGCTGTGTCATGGTGGTGCCTTTATTGTTGAGGGTGAGGGGTTGGGCTGGGTGAGGGAGGGAAGGTAGGGTGAGGGAGGAGAGCCAGGGAAGGAAAGGGATAGGGAGGGTGTATATATTATCCAAAGATAGCTTCATCAGTTCCTCTCCACGATGCTCCCCCCTCCCCCTCTTCCTCTCTCTCTCCCCCTCTTCCTCTCTCTCTCCCCCACAGATAGCACCACCACAGGTGTGGGTGGTAAAGTATCAGAGCCGGAAAGTTTAGTTTTTACAGTTACTGATAATTAAGATTTTTTTGGGATGAGTTAAGTTTGTAATTGTAAGTATGTGTGTGAGAGAGAGAGAGAGAGAGAGAGAGAGAGAGAGAGAGAGAGAATTAGTGGATGTCAGTTAGGGTGTGATGGACAGTATTGGGTTATTGATGATGCTTGCAGACATACTGACATTTCACACCTCATATCTCCTCTCCTCTCATCTCCTCTCTCTTCTTCCATCTCCCTTTTCTTCCTTCTCCCCTTCCCTCTCCTCTTCCCTCACCTCTTCCCTTCTATCCGCTCTCCTTTCCTCTCTCTCTTTCCTCCATACTCCTCTTCCTCCCTCTCCCCGCTACGGCACCTGTAACTCCTCATTGTTTTCTATTGAAACAAGTAAAATTAACAAAGTTGTGCAGCAGGTCAGTTGTGCTTGTCTCTCCTGTTCCATCTTAAATGATTTTTTGAGGGTCGAGGCAGATGACCTCTTGCGCGCTTTACCACCACAACACACAGGCACCAACCCTACCAACACAACACACAAGCATCAACCCTACCAACACAACACACAAGCATCAACCCTACCAACACAACACACAAGCATCAACCCTACCAACACAACACACAAGCATCATCAACACTACCAACACAACACACAAACATCATCTACCACAACACACACGTCACTACATACATCAACTACCAACACAACACACAAGCATCATCAACACTACCAACACAACACACAAACATCATCAACACTACCACCACAACACACACGTATCACTACATACATCAACACTACCAACACAACACACAGACATCAACACCCGCATCAACACTACTAGCACGTCAACACATAGACCAACACTATTGACACACATCAGCATATACATCAACACACATCAGCACACCAACACACATTAACACACACTTCAACACTACTGTACGGATTATCAAAAGCAAGGTATGGATTATCAAAAGTAATGTATGGATTATCAAAAGCAAGGTATAGATTATTAAAAGCAAGGTATGGATTATTAAAAGCAAGGTATGGATTATTAAAAGCAAGAGGATTTATTGGTTTAAATTAAGAGCAAGGTATGGATTATAAAAGCAAGTATGGATTATCAAAAGCAAGGTACGGATTATTAAAAGCAAGGTATGGATTATTAAAAGCAAGGTATGGATTATTAAAAGCAAGGTATGGATTATCAAAAGCAAGGTACGGATTATTAAAAGCAAGGTACAGATTATCAAAATCAAGGTATGGATTATTAAAAGCAAGGTATGGATTATCAAAAGCAAGGTACAGATTATTAAAAGCAAGGTATGGATTATCAAAAGCAAGGTATGGATTATTAAAAGCAAGGTATGGATTATTAAAAGCAAGGTACGGATTATTAAAAGCAAGGTATGGATTATTAAAAGCAAGGTACGGATTATTAAAAGCAAGGTATGGATTATCAAAAGCAAGGTATGGATTATCAAAAGCAAGGTACAGATTATCAAAAGCAAGGTATGGATTATCAAAAGCAAAGTATGGATTAATAAGAGCAAGGTATGGATTATCAAAAGCAATGTATGGATTATCAAAAGCAAGGTATGGATTATCAAAAGCAAGGTATGAATTATCAAAAGCAAGGTACGAATTATTAAAAGCAAGGTATGAATTATCAAAAGCAAGGTGCGGATTATCAAAAGCAAGGTACAGATTATTAAACGCAAGGTGCGGATTATTAAAAGCAAGGTACAGATTATTAAAAGCAAGGTACGGATTATTAAAAGCAAGGTACAGATTATTAAATGCAAGGTACGGATTATTAAAAGCAAGGTACGGATTATTAAACGCAAGGTACGGATTATTAAAAGCAAGGAACGGATTATTAAAAGCAAGGTACGGATTATTAAACGCAAGGTACGGATTATTAAAAGCAAGTTACAGATTATTAAAAGCAAGGTACAGATTATTAAAAGCAAGAAACAGATTATCAAAAATACTCGGTTTTCAACAATATCATGAAATAATTGATATGTTTGAAAAAAAAAATTCATCCTTGTGTTAATTGTCCATAACCACAATGGGGCGATTACCTGGTTAAATACTTGAACCCTTAGTTGGTAAAGCTAGCTCTCTCTCTCTCTCTCTCTCTCTCTCTCTCTCTCTCTCTCTCTCTCTCTCTCTCTCTCTCTCTCCTCCTCCTCCTCCCTCCCTCTCCTTAATATTTCACTCCTCTATTCTTCCATTTTTCATCCTTCCTATCTCTTTCCATCATCCCACCCTCCTTGTCTCTTTCCTCCCTGCTTTATCCTCTCCCTTCTTCTCCTTCTCTGTACGTATGGACTTACAAAAAAAAGATAATGCGTTGGTAAGAGGTTTTTAATTTTAAAAAATGATGTAACTTGTGGAGGATCAAGTATGTATAGTGTGTGTGTGTGTGTGTGTGTGTGTGTGTGTGTGTGTGTGTGAATAAGGGAGTGAGGGTTGCAGCTGATGGATGAATTTCAGGGTGATGGTTGTCTCAACAAGCAGGGTGACAGTTGTCTCAACAAGCAGGGTGACAGTTGTCTTAACAAGCAGGGTGACAGTTGTCTTAACAAGCAGGGTGACAGTTGTCTTAACAAGCAGGGTGACAGTTGTCTTAACAAGCAGGGTGACAGTTGTCTTAACAAGCAGGGTGACAGTTGTCTTAACAAGCAGGGTGACAGTTGTCTTAACAAGCAGGGTGACAGTTGTCTTACAGCAGGGTGACAGTTGTCTTACAGCAGGGTGACAGTTGTCTACAGCAGGGTGAAGTGTCTAGCAGGTGACAAGGTGAAGCAGGGTGACAGTCATGGTTGAACAGATGACAGCAGGGGTGACAGTTGCAGTACAGGTAACAGGTGACAGAAGTTGTCTACAGCAGGTGACAGTTGACAGCAGGTGACAGTGACCGTGAACACAGCAGGTGAACAAGTGACAGCAGGTGACAAGTGACAGCAGGTGAACAGGTGACAGCAGGTGAACAAGTGACAGCAGGTGAACAGGTGACAGCAGGTGAACAGGTGACAGCAGGTGAACAAGTGCAGACAGGTTAACAAAGGGGTGAAAAGTGTTAAAAGATGACATTCTCACTGTTGACAGCTAAAAGCAGTGACAGTTAACAAGCAGGGTAGAAGTTGAATTGAATAACAAGAAGGGTGACAGTTGTCTTCACAAGAGGAGTGACTAGTTTTGATCTATAACAAGCAGGGTATAGTTGTCTTAACCCAACTGTGGTGGAGCAGTTGTCTTAACCCACTGTGAGCAGTAGGTGACAGTTTATTGTGCACTATAACCACCGATGGTGTGCTATAGGTTAGTGAAGCTAGTTATTGTGTCTCCATATCCATCCGTAGATGGTAGTGGTAGCTTCCAGGCAGTGGTACATACATCCTAGGGAGTAGGGGCAGTATGGTTGCAGATCCACCTGTATGGGAGCATTTACCTACTGAGTTACCTGGGATAGTAGCTAGTTATTGTGTCTCAATCCATCTTATGGTAGTGCTAGTTTATTTGTACTCATATCATCCGTAGGATGGAAGGCTAGATTTGTGACATATCCATCTGTGGATGGTAGTGGCAGTTTATTGTGCACTCAATCCACCTGTGGCAGGTAACAAAGTGACCCAGTGACATGACCACCGGATGCAGTGGCAGTTATCAGTGACACATTGTGATATAGTATGTGACAATCCTGTGGATGGAGTAACTAGTTGTGATATAATCATCTTATGTAGAGAGTTTATTGTTGTTCTCACTATCATCGAGGATGGTAGTGCTAGTTTATTGTACTATATCATCTGGGGATGGTAGTAGCTAGTTTTGCACCTCATATCCATCCTGTGGATGGTAGTGGCTAGTTTATTGTGACCTCATATCCATCCTGTGGATGGTAGTGGCTAGTTTATTGTGTACCTCATATCCATCCTGTGGATGGTAGTGGCTAGTTTATTGTGTACCTCATATCCATCCTGTGGATGGTAGTGGCTAGTTTATTGTGTACTCATATCCATCCTGTGGATGGTAGTGGCTAGTTTATTGTGTACCTCATATCCATCCTGTGGATGGTAGTGGCTAGTTTATTGTGACCTCATATCCATCCTGTGGATGGTAGTGGCTAGTTTATTGTGTACTCATATCCATCCTGTGGATGGTAGTGGCTAGTTTATTGTGCACCTCATATCCATCCTGTGGATGGTAGTGGCTAGTTTATTGTGACCTCATATCCATCCTGTGGATGGTAGTGGCTAGTTTATTGTGTACCTCATATCCATCCTGTGGATGGTAGTGGCTAGTTTATTGTGTACCTCATATCCATCCTGTGGATGGTAGTGGCTAGTTTATTGTGCACCTCATATCCATCCTGTGGATGGTAGTAGCTAGTTTATTGTGTACCTCATATCCATCCTGTGGATGGTAGTGGCTAGTTTATTGTGTACCTCATATCCATCCTGTGGATGGTAGTGGCTAGTTTATCGTGTACCTCATATCCATCCTGTGGATGGTAGTGGCTAGTTTATTGTGTACCTCATATCCATCCTGTGGATGGTAGTGGCTAGTTTATTGTGCACCTCATATCCATCCTGTGGATGGTAGTGGCTAGTTTATTGTGTACCTCATATCCATCCTGTGGATGGTAGTGGCTAGTTTATTGTGTACTCATATCCATCCTGTGGATGGTAGTGCTAGTTTATTGTGTACTCATATCCATCCTGTGGATGGTAGTGGCTAGTTTATTGTGTACATCATATCCATCCTGTGGAGGGGTAGTAGCTAGTTTATTGTGTACCTCATATACATCCTGTGGAGAGGTAGTGGCTAGTTTATTGTGTACCTCATATCCATTCTGTGGAGGGATAGTGGCTAGTTTATTGTGTACCTCATATCCATCCTGTGGAGAGGTAGTGGCTAGTTTATTGTGTACATCATATCCATCCTGTGGAGAGGTAGTGGCTAGTTTATTGTGTACCTCATATCCATCCTGTGGAGAAGTAGTGGTTAGTTTATTGTGTACCTCATATCCATTCTGTGGAGGGGTAGTGGCTAGTATATTGTGTACCTCATATCCATCCTGTGGAGGGGTAGTGGCTAGTTTATTGTGTACCTCATATCCATCCTGTGGAGGGATAGTGGCTAGTTTATTGTGTACCTCATATACATCCTGTGGTGGGGTAGTGGCTAGTTTATTGTGTACCTCATATCCATCCTGTGGATGGATGGAGTGCATATCAGTTCATAGGATGGATATGGATCCTTTGTTTATCCATATGAAAGAGCATATTGATACACAAATGCCCTAGGGACTATGCCCTAAAAAGGTTAAGAGGATTCATCTGGATTTATATCCACAGTTTGCCAAATCTGCTCTAAGTAGATTTAGAATATTTGCTTAATATATCTGACATCTTATTTTCATTAATAAAATATCTTGACATATCACATAGATCATTATACTATCTCTATATTTCTCATTAAGTAGACAATTAAGCACATAGTGTTCAAGATAGTGACCATAGAGCTGGCCACATAATTTGCATTTGGTTTGATCATCATGTGTGTGTGTCAGACTGCCAGCAGTGTTTGTAAACCAACCTTAAGTCTGGCTACTACAACAGCAGTCACTCTGTTTACTGAGTGATAGATCTTAGGTTTCTAACTGTATTCTTATAACATCCAGTTTCATAATTTACTTCTCTCCTAATGTTGTTCCTAATGCTAGACACAGATACCTGCGCTGTATATCCCTTGTGGTTTAGCGCTTCTTTTTTATTATAATAATAATAGACACAGATACACCTAAGTTTCTTCGGCTGATTTACCAACTTTATCATGTAGGAGTAATTAAGTGTGTGATGGAATAAAAAAATTATACATTAATTCCTTTTTCTCAGATATTGTAACATATGTATCTGATTTCTGCTCTAATGTCAGACGTCCTCAGTGATAACATAGAATCAGTAAGAGTCAGAGAGTTAAGCTTAGAGTCGTCAGATAACTTCACTGCTATTTGATGACGAACGATTCAGTTTTCAGTGTAGATGTCTAGTTGTTAATTCTTATACGTAACTCAACATGGTTGGTACAGTTATGTAGGAGGTGACAACAAGAGCAGATGCAGCCCTGCCAGTACACTATTCCTGAGATCCATCACTGTATATAACTTGTGAAGCATTACCACTAACAGTTAAGACAGACATTTCTTCTTGAGCAGTTGCTTTGCTGTCATCTTTGTGGAGTGGAGCTAAAGCAGGATATTTAAGGTGTGTGATAGAGATTTTTTTGCAGTCTTTGATGAATATGTTGGTGAAGGAGTGTGAGGTTGAGGCAGAGTGCATGGGAGTGCTATCAGTGGCTGCAGGAGTGTGAGGCTGAAGCAGAGTGCATGGGAGTGCTATCAGTGGCTGCAGGAGTGTGAGGCCCCCCGATGCAGCACTGCCAGTACACTCTTCAAGAGCCATCACTGTATATAACTTGTGATGTATTACTACTAACACTTAAGACAGACATTTCTTCTGAGCAGTTGCTTTGCTGTCATCTTTGGGAGTGGAGCTAAAGCAGGATATTTAAGGTGTGTGAAGAGATTTTTGTTGGTCTTTGATGAATATGTGGTGCAGGAGTGTGAGGTTGAGGCAGAGTGCATGGGAGTGCTATCAGTGGCTGCAGGAGTGTGAGGCAGAGTGCATGGGAGTGCTATCAGTGGCTGCTTCCAACTGGAGTGTAGTTAGGGTTATCTTTGTTACGTAACAGGGCACAGGTGCAACTAATGTGACATTTTAGTGTTGCAACGTTTCGCTCTCCATGAGCTTTGTCAACGGCTTGATAAAGCTCCTGGAGAGCGAAACGTTGCCACAATAAAATGTCACATTAATTACACTTGTGTTCTTTTACCTAATATATTGTGGGGTAATTCTACCAACATTATTAGGGTTATTCTTGAAATTTTGGAGATGATGGTGTGTGATGCTGCTGCTGCTGATGATGATGCTGCTGCTGCTGCTGCTGATGATGCTGATGCTGCTGCTGCTGCTGATGATGATGATGCTGATGATGCTGATGGTGATGGTGATGCTGCTGCTGATGCTAATGCTGCTGCTGCTGATGCTGATGATGATGCTGATGATGCTGATGCTGCATGCTGATGATGATGCTGATGGTGATGGTGATGCTGCTGCTGATGCTGATGATGCTGATGATGCTGCTGATGCTGCTGCTGATGATGCTGATGCTGCTGCTGATGCTGCTGCTAATGATGCTGCTGCTATGATGATGATGCTGATGATGATGCTGCTAATGATGCTGCTGCTGATGATGATGCTGATGCTGATGATGCATGCTGGTGATGCTGCTGCTGATGATGCTGATTCTGCTGCTGATGATGATGCTGCTGCTGCTGCTGATGATGCTGATGATGCTAATGCTGGTGATGCTGCTGCTGATGATGCTGATGCTGATGATGCTGATGCTGATGATGTGCTGCTGCTGATGATGCTGATGCTGATGATGCTGCTGCTGCTGATGATGATGATGATGATGATGCTGATGATGCTGCTGCTGCTGATGATGCTGATGCTGATGCTGCTGCTGATGATGCTGCTGCTGATGATGATGATGATGATGATGCTGCTGATGCTGATGCTGCTGCGATGCTGCTGCTAATGATGCTGATGCTATGATGATGCTGATGCTTATGGTGCTGCTGATGATGCTGCTGCTGATGATGCTGATGATCTGATGATGCTGCTGATGATGCTGCTGATGATGCTGATGATGCGATGCTGCTGCTGATGATGATGCTGATGTGCTGCTGGTGATGCTGCTGATGATGCTGATGCTGATGCTGCTGCTGATGATGATGCTGATGATGATGCTGATGATGATGATGCTGCTGATGATGCTGATGCTGATGATGATGCTGATGATGCTGATGATGCTGCTGCTGCTGATGATGCTGATGATGCTGATGCTGATGATGCTGCTGATGATGCTGATGATGCTAATGATGCTGCTGCTGCTGCTGATGATGATGCTGATGCTGATGCTGCTGCTGCTGATGATGCTGATGATGCTGATGCTGATGATGCTGATGCTGATGCTGATGATGATGCTAATGATGCTGATGATGCTGCTGATGATGCTGATGATGCTCCGAGGAAGAACTAACTTTAATGACCTTCCTTATCTGACGAAGGTTACATTAGTCTTGAAAATTGATTTATTTTCCTATTGTGTTTAGGATTTTGTTTTGCCTTGCGTCATCTTGAGTCGTGATTATACGAGAGAGAAGCAAGACAGTGCTATTGTTGTGTCTCTTGTGTGTGTATGTGTGTGTGTGTGTGTGTACTGTAGTGTGTGTGTGTACTGTAGTGTGTGTGTGTACTGTAGTGTGTGTGTGTACTGTAGTGTGTGTGTGTACTGTAGTGTGTGTTGTACTGTAGTGTGTGTGTGTACTGTAGTGTGTGTGTGTACTGTAGTGTGTGTGTGTACTGTAGTGTGTGTGTGTACTGTAGTGTGTGTGTGTACTGTAGTGTGTGTGTGTGTGTGTACTGTAGTGTGTGTGTGTGTGTGTGTGTGTGTGTGTACTGTAGTATAGTGTATACTGTAGTGTAGTGTATACTGTGGTATAGTGTGTGTGTGTGTGTGTGTGTGTGTGTGTGTACTGTGGTATAGTGTGTGTGTGTACTGTGGTGTAGTGTGTGTACTCACCTAGTTGCTCACCTAGTTGTAGTTGCAGGGGTCGAGTCACAGCTCCTTGCCCCTCCTCTTCACTGGTCGCAACTAGGTCACACTTCCTGCTCCATGAGCTTTATCATACCTCTTCGTAAAGCTATGTATGGATTCTGCCTCCACTACATCATTTCCCAGACTACTCCACTTCTTGACAACTCTGTGACTGAAGAAATACTTCCTAACATCCCTGTGATTCATCTGAATCTTCCAACTGTGACGCCTTGTTGCTGTGTCCCATCTCTGGAACATCCTGTCTCTGTCCACCTTGTCGATTCCTCTCAGTATTTTATATGTCGTTATCATATCCCCCCTATGTCTCCTGTCCTCCAGTGTCGTCAGGTCGACATGTCCTCGTAGGACATGCCCTTTAGCTCCGGAACTAGTCTTGTTGCAAACCTTTGCACTTTCTCTAGTTTCCTTACGTGCTTGGCTAGGTGTGGGTTCCAAACTGGTGCTGCATACTCTAATATAGGCCTAACGTACACGGTGTACAGGGTCCTGAACGATTCTTTATTAAGATGTCAGAATGCTGTTCTTAGGTTTGCTAGGCGCCCGTATGCTGCAGCAGTTATTCGGTTGATGTGCGCCTCAGGAGATGTGCCTGTGTTAATTATATTCACCATAAGATCCTTTTCCTTGAGTGAGGTTTGAAGTCTCTGCCCCTCTAGACTGTACTCCGTCTCGGGTCTTCTTTGCCCTTTCCCAATCTTCATGACTTTGCACTTGGTAGGTTGAACTCCAGGAGCCAGTTGCTGGACCAGGCCTACAGCCTGTCCAGATCCCTTTGTAGTTCCGCCTGGTCCTCGTCCGATTGAATTCTTCTCATCAACTTCACATCATCTGCAAATAGGAACACTTCTGAGTCTATTCCTTCCGTCATGTTCACAAATACCAAAAACAGCACCAGTCCTAGGACTGACCCTTGTGGAACCCCGCTCGTCACCGGCGCCCACTCTGACACCTCGCCATGTACCATGACTCGCTGTTGTCTTCCTGACAGGTATTCCCTGATCCATTGCAGTGCCTTCCCTTTTATCCCTGCCTGGTCCTCCAGCTTTTGCACTAATCTCTTGTGTGGAACTGTCAAACGCCTTCTTACAGTCCAAGAAAATACAATCTACCCACCCCTCTCTTGTTTTACTGCTGTCACCCTGTCATTGAACTCCAGTAGGTTTGTGACACAGGATTTTCCATCCCTGAAATCGTGCTGGCTGTCGTTGATAAGCTCATTGCTTTCTAGGTGCTCCACCACTCTTCTTCTGATAATCTCTCCATCTTCTGCATAATATACATGTCAATGACACTGGTCTGTAGTTTAATACTTCGTGTCTGTCTCCTTTTTTTAGAATTTTGACTACATTTGCTGTCTTCCATACCTCAGGTAGTCGCCCTGTTTCAATAGATGTGTTGAAAATTGTGGTTAGTGGTACACATAGCACCTCTGGTTCCTCTCTCAAGACCCATGGAGAGATGTTATCTGGCCCCCATCGCTTTTGAGGTATCTAGCTCGCTTAGCAGCCTCTTCATTTCTTCCTCGGTTGTATGTATTATGTCCAACACTTGATGGTGTACCCCACCTCTTCGTCTTTCTGGAGTCCCTTCTGTCTACTCTGTAAACACTTCTTTGAATCTCATGTTGAGCTCTGCACATACTTCACAGTCGTTTCTTGTGATCTCTCCTCCTTCCTTCTTTGCCTGATTACCTGGTCCTTGACTGCTGCTTTTCTCCTGATGTGGCTGTACAACAGCTTCGGGTCAAATTTCGCTTTTGCTGCTATGTCATTTTCATGTCGTTGGGCCTCCCTTCTTACCTGTGCATATTAATTTCTTGCTCTACGACTACTCTCCTTATTCTTCTGGGTCCTTTGCTTTCTATACTTCTTCCATTCTCTAGCACACTTGGTTTTGGCCTCTCTACACCTTTGGGTGAACCAAGGGCTCATCCTGACTTTCTTGTTATTTCTGTTACCCTTGGGTACAAGCTCTCCTCAGCTTCCTTGCATATTGTTGTCACATATTCCATCTCGTTTACTGACTTTCCTGCCAGTTCTCTGTCCCACTGAACCCTGTACAGGAAATTCTTCATGCCTGTGTAGTCCCCTCTCTTGTAGTTTGGCTTCATTCGTCCTGCCCTTCCTGCTTCCCTCTCCACTTTAACTCTATGTATTCGAAGCTCAGAACCACGTGATCACTGGCCCCCGAGGAGTCTTTCATATGTGATGTCCTCAATATCTGCACTACTCAAGGTGAATACTAGGTCCAGTCTCGCTGGTTCATCCTCTCCTCTCTCTGGTAGTGTCCCTTACATGTTGGCACATGAGGTTTTCCAGTACCACCTCCATCATCTTAGCCCTTCATGTTTCTGGGCCCCATGTGGCTCCAGGTTCTCCCAGATGATTTCTTGTGACTGAAGTCACCCATAATCAGCAGCTTTGCCCTGCTTGCATGAGCCCTTCTGGCCACTTCAGCCAATGTGCCATCCATCGCTCTGTTACTCTCATTATATTCTTGCCTTGGCCCTGCTGTTCTGTGGTGGGTTATACATCACTGCAATTATCACCTTGAGACCTCAAGACTGAAGTGTTCCCATTATGTAGTCTCTTGCTTCTCCTCTCTCCAGCTCATCAAAATCCCATCGGTTTTTGATGAGCAGTGCCACTCCTCCACCCCCTCTGTTCCCTCTGTCTTTCCTTAGGATCTGATATTCCATTGGAAAGATGGCATCTCTTATGATTCCTGTGAGCTTGGTTTCTGTGAGAGCTATGATGTCCGGTGATGCCTCTTTGACTCTTTTTGTGCCACTCCTCCCACTTATTCATTATTCCATCAGTGTTGTTGTACCATACCTTCAGTTTCCTCTCCAACACTGTGTTCTGGAGGTCTGTGAGGGTGGGGGACCTGGCAGGGTGCTGTGGGATTCTACAGCATAGTGTGGGGTGGGGCTGTAAGTGTGGATTGTGGTTTGTGTTAGGATAGCATGTTTGGTTGTGGGGTTCTGGGGTGGTTCTGTGTGTGCTTGTTGCTCTGCCCTGCTCTGGTTGTCCTCTGCTGACTCTGTCCTTGTCTCTCTTCCTAGCTCCTTTTGCTTCTCTGTCCTCTCCCTCAGCTGCTGTCATTCTGTTCTTGTTCTGTCTCGGTCTAGGACGACCCTCTTGTATGTTGATGATTCCTTCAGCTGGGTTTCTCTTTCAGGATCCTGTTCCACACCGTTTCTGTCTTGAAAATCAGTTTGGCTGGCCAATTTCTCCTCTTCAAGTACCCCCTATTCTCTGACTATTTACTATCTCAGTCATGTCCTCCTCACCTATTTCTTTGATGATGTTTTCAATCTTCTGTTTTTCTTCCTGCCGTCTTTCATCGTGTGTCCTCTCCTCGCTCTTCTGAAGCCCATGAATAAACAATGACTTCTCTCTCTCCTCCCATGTCTTTCCCTCTGTGTCCCATTTGTACATAGCCATTGTCTCCTTTATTTTTTCCTGTAACACTTGGTGGCATGGTCGTGCCTCTGCATGAGACCTATCCCCCTCTCCACTTCCCCCCCTTCCTTACTGCTATCTTTGCTCCCAACTGCTCTCCCTCTTCATTCATTGGCCCTGTTTGGTGGACTGATAGGGCCTTAGCGTAAGCCATGTCTCCTTTCCGTTGGGCTCCTCGTTCAGTAGGGGTGTACCTGCATCAGATGCTATGTCTCCTCTGGGCAATAGCCTTGTAACTCGCTTCAGCCTATTTACCTTATATTCTAGGGCCCGTATCCTGGCTTCTGTAGTGTCGGCTTGTGACTCCCATTTCTTCTTCTTTGCCTCTATCCTTTTCTCCATTTTTGCAGAAAGCTCACCTAGTTTGCTCTCTCATCCTTGTTCCATCCTTTTACATTGCTCTTCCATCCATTCTTCCTTACCAGAACCATTTTCCTCTGATCCCCTGAGCCTTTGACTTCCCTTCTGAGCCACCATTTTGTGTGCCTCAGAAGGGTGTGTGTGTGTGTGTACTGTGGTGTAGTGTGTGTGTGTGTACTGTGGTGTAGTGTGTGTGTGTGTCTGTGGTGTAGTGTGTGTGTGTATGTAGTATGTACTGTGGTGTAGTGTGTGTGTGTGTGTACTGTGGTGTAGTGTGTGTGTGTACTGTGGTGTAGTGTGTGTGTGTGTGTGTATGTGATCCTGGGGATGATCAGGTGCTTGAAGACCACCAGGTGCTGGGGAAGACCACCAGGTGTTGGGAAGACCAGGTACTGAGGGGGACCACCAGGTGGTGGGGAAGACTACCAGGTGCTGTGGGAAGACCACCAGGTCCTGGGGGACCACCAGGTGTTGGGAAGACCACCAGGTGCTGGTAAGGAGCCAGGGTGGCTACTGGGACCGCCCTCCTTGATTAGACTTTACCTGGCGCCAGACAGGTGAGACGGTCCAGGTAATCAATGATCACACCCCACCTCCACCACCTGTGTCAACCATACCCTCCCTTCCACCTCCACCTGTGTCAACCATACCCTCCCTTCCACCTCCACCTGTGTCAACCATACCCTCCCACCACCACCTGTGTCAACCATACCCTCCCTTCCACCTCCACCACCTGTGTCAACCATACCATCCCCCCACCACCACCTGTGTCAACCATACTTTTCCTCCCACCTCCACCACCTGTGTGAACCATACCCTCCCTCCCACAACCACCTGTGTGAACCATACCCTCCCTCCCACCTCCACCTATGTGAACCATACCCTCCCTCCCACCACCACCACCACCACCTGTGTGAACCATACCCTTCCATCCACGTCTCCACTACCGTGAAGTGGTGCCAATTATAAACGTCAACAACCAATCGGGGTTAGAGGTTGACCTCTGGGCTGGAGGACAGTCTCTCACTAGCTCTGGATATTACACATACTGGTCTCTCTCGTATGAGTGTGAGCCAATGGTAGTGAACAAATTCATCCTTGTTCTTTATCTTATCATAATGCTAGTATGGCATCTGCCTGCATTGCTGTTCTGTAATATACGTTCACTCTGAAATCTACATTTGGTCTTAGTCTTTATTGCTCCTTGGTCATTTCTTTACTAGTGACTTATTTCACGACCAGGTACTGCTGGTCTACTGATTGTACCTGTGTCTCGTTGAATCAGGGCGAAAATACACAGGTGAATAAAGAACACAGAGGCACAATACCGTGACTGTAACAACACAAATAACCCGGACATAGGAGAGAGAAGCTAACGACGGTGTACATATGTGAATAATGTACACAATACCCTCACTGTCTGCACTTTTTACCTCTTACCACTACTGATCACACAAAGTGCACTCCTTGCAGCGTTGGCAAGGCTCATAATTTACAACTGGAAAATATAGAAGCAACGGGATCCAACTCTGTACACTGGAATAACTCTTTAAAATAGCGAGTCAAGTTTTGTAGACTGATAAACATATCACTGGTACAGTAAAGTACACTCAAACAAGACTTGTCTTCATAAAAAGTTCAAGACTTTTCAACATCCTTGAAATATGAGGTAAATTACCAATACTCTCTTGTCTTCATTAGAAACTTAACAACTCCATGGAAACTTTCTGACCAGCCTGACTGTTCTGCCACTAGCAGTGTCACTGGCCAGGTGGCCAAGCAGGCCAGGTGGCCAAGCAGGCCAGGTGGCCAAGCAGGCCAGGTAGCCAAGCAGGCCAGGTTTAAGGTTGGGTCCCGAGGACGATCTAAGAACATAAGAAAGGAGGAACACTGCAGCAGGCCTGTTGGCCCATACTAGGCAGGTCCTTCACAATCCATCCCACTAACAGAATATTTGCTCAACTAAATTTTCAACGCTACCCAAATTTTCAATGCTACCTAAGAGATAAGCTTTGATAATTCTATTTACTCATGTGCAAGTCCCAGTCAAATCCAACCCCTCTCACTCATGAATTTATCCAACCTAAATTTGAAACTACCCAAGGTCCTAGCTTCAATAACCCTACTAGGCAGACTGTTCCACTCATCAACTACCCTATTTCCAAACCAATACTTTCCTATATCCTTTCTAAATCAAAACTTATCTAACTTGAATACATTATTGCGGGTTCTCTCTTGGAGAGATATCCTCAAGACATAAGAACATAAGAACATAAGAAAGGAGGAACACTGCAGCAGGCCTGTTGGCCCATACTAGGCAAGTCCTTCACATTCCATCCCACTAACAGAATATTTGTTCAACCTAATTTTCAATGCTACCCAAGAAATAAGCTTTGATAATTTTATTTACTCATGTGCAATTCCCAATCAAATCCAACCCCTTTCACTCATGAATTTATCCAACCTAAATTTAAAACTACCCAAGGTCCTTGCTTCAATAACCCTACTAGTCAGACTGTTCCACTCATCAACTACCCTATTTCCAAACCAATACTTTCCTATATCCTTTCTAAATCTAAACTTATCTAACTTGAATCCATTATTGCGGGTTCTCTCTTGGAGAGATATCCTCAAGACCTTATTTATATCCCCTTTGTTAATACCCATTTTCCACTTGTATACCTCGATCATGTCTCCCCTCATTCTACGTCTTACAAGTGAATGTAATTTTAGGGTCTTCAATCTTCCTTCGTAAGGAAGATTTCTAATGCTATGTATTAATTTAGTCATTCTACGCTGAATGTTTTCTAACGAATTTATGTCCATTCTGTAATATGGAGACCAAAACTGGGCTGCGTAATCTAGGTGAGGCCTTACTAATGATGTATAAAGCTGTAATATAACCTCTGGACTTCTGTTGCTAACACTTCTTGATATAAATCCCAGTAATCTATTTGCCTTATTACGTACGCTTAGGCATTGCTGTCTTGGTTTAAGGTTGCTGCTTACCATCACCCCCAAGTCCTTCTCGCAATCTGTATGGCTAAGTTCTACGTTATTTAACTTATAAGTGCTTGGGTTATGGATACTCCCGAGCTTCAGTACCTTGCATTTATCTACATTGAACTGCATCTGCCACTTTTCTGACCACGAGTTAAGTTTGTCTAAATCTTCCTGAAGTTCTATGACATCTATGTTTGAATCAATTATCCTACCTATCTTCGTGTCGTCGGCGAATTTGCTCATATCACTAGTAATTCCCTCATCAAGGTCATTGATATATATTATAAATAACAATGGGCCAAGACTGATCCCTGTGGAACACCACTTGTTACAAGTCCCCATTCGGATTTAACCCCATTTATGCACACTCTCTGCTTCCTATTGGTGAGCCATGACTCGATCCATGACAGCACTTTTCCCCCAATGCCATGAGCTGCCACTTTCTTTAACAGTCTCTGGTGCGGTACTCTATCAAAAGCCTTACTAAAGTCTAAATAAACAATATCGAATTCTTTATCGTGATCAACAGCCTCAAAAGCTTTACTGAAGAAGGTTAATAAATTAGATAGGCAGGAACGGCCCTCGTGAATCCATGCTGGGTATCATTAATCAAATTTATGGTTATCTAGATGGCTTCTAATAATATCAGCTATAATTGACTCTAGTAATTTGCCTACAATTGAGGTCAGGCTTATTGGGCGGTAGTTTGACGGTAGCGACTTGTCCCCTGCTTTAAAAATAGGAATTACATTAGCCATCTTCCACATATCAGACACTACACCTGTTTGAAGAGATAAATTAAAAATGTTAGATAGACCTTATTTATATCCCCTTTGTTAATACCCATTTTCCACTTAAGAACATAAGAACATAAGAACATAAGAAAGGAGGAACACTGCAGCAGGCCTGTTGGCCCATTCTAGGCAGGTCCTTCACATTCCATCCCACTAACAGAATATTTGTTCAACCTAATTTTCAATGCTACCCAAGAAATAAGCTTTGATAATTTTATTTACTCATGTGCAATTCCCACTCAAATCCAACCCCTTTCACTCATGAATTTATCCAACCTAAATTTAAAACTACCCAAGGTCCTTGCTTCAATAACCCTACTAGGCAGACTGTTCCACTCATCAACTACCCTATTTCCAAACCAATACTTTCCTATATCCTTTCTAAATCTAAACTTATCTAACTTGAATCCATTATTGCGGGTTCTCTCTTGGAGAGAGACCCTCAAGACCTTATTTATATCCCCTTTGTTAATACCCATTTTCCATTTTCCGTTTAGCTTTTCTTATCCCCTTTTTAACGTCCCTCTTAATGTCAATATACTGACTCATAAGATGACTCTCACCTCTTTTGATACGCCTATAAATTCCTTTCTTCTGCCCTAAAAGATATTTGAGCCTATTATTCATCCATTTTGGGTCATTTCTATTCGATCTAATTTCTTTATATGGGATAAATGTTATTTGGGCAGCATGTATAGTGTTCAGAAAACTGTCATATTGATAGCTCTCTTCATTACCCCAGTCCACAGATGATAAGTGTTCTCTAAGTCCATTGTAATCTGCTAAGCGAAAATCTGGGACCGTTACTGAGTTATTCGTACTATGAAACTTCCATTCAATGCCAAAGGTAATTGATTTGTGGTCGCTTGCGCCGAGTTCCTCTGTAATTTCTAAATTATTAACAAGGGTTTCCTTGTTTGCCAGAACTAAGTCAAGCAGGTTATTTCCCCTTGTAGGTTCTGTCACAAACTGCTTCAAAAAACAATCTTGAACTACATCTAAGAAGTCATTAGATTCTAAATTCCCAGTCAAAAAATTCCAATCAATTTGACTAAAGTTGAAGTCACCCAGAATAACTACGTTATCGTGCATTGTGGCCTTAACAATTTCCTCCCATAGTAGTCTCCCTTGGTCCCTATCTAAGTTTGGGGGACGGTATATCACACCTAAAATCAATTTTTCATGCCCCTTGTATACCTCGATCATGTCTCCCCTCATTCTTCGTCTTATAAGTGGATGTAATTTAAGGGTCTTCAATCTTTCTTCATACGGACGATTTCTAATGCTATGTATTAATTTAGTCATTTTACTCTGAATGTTTTCTAACGAATTTATATCCATTCTGTAATATGGAGACCAGAACTGAGCTGCGTAATCTAGGTGAGGCCTTACTAATGATGTATAAAGCTGTAGTATAACCGCTGGACTTCTGTTACTTACACTTCTTGAAGTGTGTCTCACTGTAACTCTTACTTGTGCTGACCAGTAATGTCGCTGTTGGCTTCATGTTATTGATATTATACGATACCGACAAATTCTTTTTACGGTCTCCAGTGTTATATCCGCTTGTTTGACTGAAGAAACCTGCTGTACAGGCGAAACGTGTCCACAATAGAGATACCCAAGTGTTGCACGCGTGTCTTATTCAGCCGCTATTTGTTATGTAACCTGCAGGATCTGGCAGCTTTATGTACTCTCGGTATTGTGTTTATTTTTCCATTTATTTCCATTGTGGGGAGAGCTTTGGGGCAAGTGTGGTTATCAACACGGTAGTCATGACATTGCAAAATTCCTAGAAAAATCGCTCAAAGGTAATTTCTATTGGAGTGACTGTTTCCCTGTGTTATGGCTTGTAACAGTTTCCTTGTGCTTTTTGTAACTGCACCAACAAACTGTTTGGTAGTTTGCAAGAAAGGTGACGCGATCACCAACAGTTTGACCAGACGATTAGCGGCTGGAGGATAGGCCTCTTAAGAACATAAGAATAGAGGAACACTGCAGCAAGCCTAATGGCCCATACAAGGCAGGTCCTTATCAGAGCCACCTTTCCCTAAAGGTACCCAAGAATTTGCTCCCGTACCCCAGACATGACTCAAACCCAGCTCCTCCCACACATATATTTAAGAACATAAGAACACTCATTGTGCTGAAAAAGCTATACGGATTTAGCGATTCATAAAAAAATAGAAATGTTCTAGTCGCACTATAGGTTCCTCACTCACAAAGAAAATGGAAATTTCAATGACAGTCTACTGTTTTAAGTGTCGATCCTCTGGAGCGAGATATTCCTCAGTGGGTCTAACTAGAAAAATACATTTGAACCATTTTGATGGAGGTTGGACCCATAATATATAACGTGAGGAATAAGAGGAGAATTCTTGGAAAAGGTCTCTGGTATTCTCAAGGCTCGATACACAAGCAAGTGATATTTACATTGTATGCCTGATATCACGCTTAAGGTGTGGGTGTGAGGGTGGGGAGTAGGGGACGTGGGGTGGGGTATAGGAGTGGTTGCAAGAAATAGACGGGGGAGGGAGGAGAGGGTGGTTGATTGGTTGTACATTAATGTAGTGTGTGGTGGAAGAGGGTGTTTCTTGGTGGTAGGGTAGGTGTGTGTGTGTGATCCTCGCTGTAACACTAACTGTATCCAGTGTTCCACTGCCCCACATAGTCACCTCAGTATCCCTGAGGTGGCCCCTGCACGCTGTCCTTTCACGTATCCGACATTAATAGCAACGAACCTCACGCCAGATGACTCCCAGATACCACACGATATAAACCCTGCAAGAGCAAGAGGTTTAACATGTTTCCTAAAAGGTTACTCTTTCTCTCTCTCTCTCTCTCTCTCTCTCTCTCTCTGGTCTTGCAGGTAGGTTACTGGGGATATTCTCCTAGCCTGATGTGTATGTACCTAAACTTGTACTCATAAACCTGTACTCTCACGTACACCCACATATGTATTCACACTTGTACACACATTGCTATTTTTGGTTATTTTGCTTTTGCAAGTAATTAGGCAGCCGTGAAAGGTGAGTGCCTCACAGGTGGGGTGGCCAGGGTACAGTCAGAGGGGTGAGTGCCTCACAGGTGGGGTAGCCAGGGTTCAGTCAGAGGGGAGAGTGCCTCACAGGTGGGGTGGCCAGGGTTCAGTCAGAGGGGTGAGTGCCTCACAGGTGGGGTAGCCAGGGTTCAGTCAGAGGGGAGAGTGCCTCACAGGTGGGGTGGCCAGGGTTCAGTCAGAGGGGTGAGTGCCTCACAGGTGGGGTGGCCAGGGTTCAGTCAGAGGGGATCTACTTTTTCCAAAGTTCTCACTATACCATTCACTCCAGCCCAGTTTTTCTTAACTTCCAGTCCCCAATTCACAGATAATATATAGACTTGGAACTTTGGACGCGTTCATCACACACACACACACACACACACACACACACACACACACACACATACACATACATAGTTTTAAGACTAGGTTTGATAAAGCTCATGGAGCAGGGAGAGAGAGGACCTAGTAGCAATCAGTGAAGAGGCGGGGCCAGGAGCTATGACTCGACCCCTGCAACCACAAATAGGTGAGTACAAATAGGTGAGTACACACACACACACACACACACACACATGACAAGGTAGATAGTGACAGGTTGTTTCAGAGAGGGAACACAGAAACAAGGGGACACAACTGGAAGCTGAAGACTCAGATGAGTCAAAGGGATGTCAGGAAACATTTCTTCAGCCACAGAGTAGTCAGGAAGTGGAATGGACTAGAGAAAGATATAGTGGAGGCAGGAACCATACATAGTTTTAAGACAAGGTATGATAAAGCTCATGGAGCAGGGAGAGCAGAGACCCAGTAGCAGACAGCGAAGAGGCGGGGCCAGGAGCTGAGTCTCGACCCCTGCAACCACAATTAGGTGAGTACAATTAGGTGAGTACACACACATGCACACATATACAACAGGCCTAGTGTCTAATCGACATGTGCCTAGGACAAAATGGTAACTAACACACTCACCAGCATGGCTGGTGTACTGTCTCACACCAACATGGCTGGTGTACTGTCTCACACCAACATGGCTGGTGTACTGTCTCACACCAACATGGCTGGTGTACTGTCTCACACCAACATGGCTGGTGTACTGTCTCACACCAACATGGCTGGTGTACTATCACACACCAACATGGCTGGTGTACTATCTCACACCAACATGGCTGGTGTACTATCTCACACCAACATGGCTGGTGTACTGTCTCACACCAACATGGCTGGTGTACTGTCTCACACCAACATGGCTGGTGTACTGTCTCACACCAACATGGCTGGTGTACTATCTCACACCAACATGGCTGGTGTACTGTCTCACACCAACATGGCTGGTGTACTATCACACACCAACATGGCTGGTGTACTGTCTCACACCAACATGGCTGGTGTACTATCACACCAACATGGCTGGTGTACTGTCTCACACCAACATGGCTGGTGTACTATCTCACACCAACATGGCTGGTGTACTGTCACACACCAACATGGCTGGTGTACTATCTCACACCAACATGGCTGGTGTACTATCTCACACCAACATGGCTGGTGTACTATCTCACACCAACATGGCTGGTGTACTGTCTCACACCAACATGGCTGGTGTACTATCTCACACCAACATGGCTGGTGTACTGTCACACACCAACATGGCTGGTGTACTATCACTCACCAACATGGCTGGTGTACTATCTCACACCAACATGGCTGGTGTACTATCATACACCAACATGGCTGGTGTACTATCACTCACAAACATGGCTGGTGTACTGTCACACACCAACATGGCTGGTGTACTATCTCACACCAACATGGCTGGTGTACTGTCTCACACCAACATGGCTGGTGTACTGTCACACACCAACATGGCTGGTGTACTATCTCACACCAACATGGCTGGTGTACTATCATACACCAACATGGCTGGTGTACTATTACACACCAACATGGCTGGTGTACTATCACTCACCAACATGGCTGGTGTACTATCTCACACCAACATGGCTGGTGTACTATCACTCACCAACATGGCTGGTGTACTATTACACGCCAACATGGCTGGTGTACTATCACTCACCAACATGGCTGGTGTACTATCTCACACCAACATGGCTGGTGTAAGATAATTGTGATAAGTAGTTAAGAAAATCGACAAGTTGAAGAATGAGACTCTTGTACAACATTTGGGAATCTTTATTGAGGGAAGGTTTGGCCAGCCAGTGACTTCACCTGTCTAATACAGAGAAGAACAGTGGAACATGAGGAACAGTTTGAGGTAATACAGTCTAACATTGGTATGATATAACACATTGTAACACTGGTGTAAGGTAACATTGTAACACTGGTGTGATATAACACAATGTAACACCTGCCTAAAGATCACCTAATATTAAAGTGTTAAGTTATCAGGTTTAATCTTGACAAGTGAGAGTATTCAGCTGGTTGTTACTGTAGATGAATGGTTCAGAGAACCCACAAGTTATAAATTAGACACATATGCAACACTTGGGTATCTTTATTGAGGAAACGTTTCGCCACACACTGGCTTCATCAGTCCAATACAAGTAGAAAGGTGTAAGGAGAGGAGGAGTTTGAGGTAATCAGTCCCTCGGCCTGGAGTCGATGTGTTCAGTCCTGCTTCGCCTCACCTGACTACACCATATAAGTCACCTCTACGGACATGTGCTGTACTTTCTACAAGACTGATGGACTGAACACATCGACTCCAGGCCGAGGGACTGATTACCTCAAACTCCTCCTCTCCTTACACCTTTCTACTTTGTATTGAACTGATGAAGCCACTGTGTGGCGAAACGTTTCCTCAATAAAGATACCCAAGTGTTGCAAGAGTGCATGCTGGCCGCATGCACTCCAACGTACGAACCACAGCCCGGCTGGTTCGTACGTTGGAGTGACTTTAGGTATCCATCCAGCTCCCTCTTCAAGACAACCAAGGGTCTATTAGTAATCATCCTTATGCCTGGTGGGAGGCTGTTGAACAGTCTTGGGCCTCTGACACTTATTGCGTTTTAGTGTACCAATGGCGTCCCTTCTTTTCATTCGGAGTATGTTGCACCGTCTGCCAAATCTTTTGCTTTCGTAGGGAGTGATTTCTGTGTGAAGATTTGGGACCAGTCCCTCTAGGATTTTCCAGGTGTAGATTATGATGCATCTCGCCTGCGTTCCAGTGAGTACAAGTCAAGTGCTTCCAGGCGTTCCCAGTAGTTAAGGTGTTTGACGGAACTTATATGTGCAGTAAAGGTTCTCTGTACATTCTCTAGATCTGCAATTTCACCTGCCTTGAATGGAGAGGTTAATGTACAGCAGTATTCCAGCTTAGAGGGAGCAAGTGATTTAAAAAGTTGCGTTAATGTTAAATTCCAGCTCCCGGACCTGTCGTTTTTCTACGTAGCTGTGTGTTTGAGTGGAGGAGAGTGGTCCTTTAGTGTAGGAGAGTGGTTTTGAGTGTAGGAGAGTGGTGTTTGAGTGTAGGAGAGTGGTGTTTGAGTGTAGGGGAGTGGTGTTTGAGTGTAGGAGAGTGGTGTTTGAGTGTAGGAGAGTGGTGTTTGAGTGTAGGAGAGTGGTGTTTGAGTGTAGGAGAGTGGTGTTTGAGTGTAGGAGAGTGGTGTTTGAGTGGAGGAGAGTGGTGTTTGAGTGGAGGAGAGTGGTCCTTTAGTGTAGGGAGAGTGGTGTTTGAGTGTAGGAGAGTGGTGTTTGAGTGTAGGAGAGTGGTGTTTGAGTGTAGGGAGAGTGGTGTTTGAGTGTAGGGAGTGGTGTTTGAGTGTAGGAGGAGTGGTGTTTGAGTTTAGGAGTGGTTTAGTGTAAGTGGTGTTTGAGTGTAGGAGAGTGGTGTTGAGTGTAGAGAGTGTATGTAGAGAGTGGTTTTGAGTGTAGGAGAGTGGTGTTTGAGTGTAGGAGAGTGGTGTTTGAGTGTAGGAGAGTGGTTTTGAGTGTAGGAGAGTGGTGTTTGAGTGTAGGAGAGTGGTGTTTGAGTGTAGGAGAGTGGTGTTTGAGTGTAGGAGAGTGGTGTTTGAGTGTAGGAGAGTGGTGTTTGAGTGTAGGGAGTGGTGTTTGAGTGTAGGGAGTGGTGTTTGAGTTAGGAGAGTGGTTTGAGTGTAGGAGAGTGGTGTTTGAGTGTAGGAGAGTGGTGTTTGAGTGTAGGAGAGTGGTGTTTGAGTGTAGGAGAGTGGTGTTTGAGTGTAGGAGAGTGGTGTTTGAGTGTAGGAGAGCGGTGCGTGGAATTTTAACATTTTTTAGAGTGAGCAAATTAAAAACGATGTGAAGGGACTCTGAAACACTGGGTAGCCTGATCAAACCTCAGTTTAGTAAATAACAAACACAGTGTTTGTTGTTTGGCTGGTGTTGCTTATGTGATCCCCCGGGTTATCACTGCTGGGTTATAACTGCTGAGTTATCACTGCTAAGTTATCACTACTGAGTTATCACTACTGGGTTTTCACTGCTAAGTTATCACTGCTGAGTTATCTTTGCTGGGTTATCACTACTGAGTTATTACTGCTGAGTTATCACTGCTGGGTTATCACTGCTAAGTTATCACTGCTGGGTTATCACTGCTGGGTTATCACTACTGGGTTTTCACTGCTGAGTTATCACTACTGGGTTATCACTACTGAATTATCACTGCTAGGTTATCACTACTAAGTTATCACTGAGTTATCACTGCTGGCTTATCACTGCTAAGTTATCACTGCTGAGTTATGACTACTGGGTTTTCACTGCTAAGTTATCACTGCTGAGTTATCATTGCTGGGTTATCTGCTAAGTTATCACTGCTGAGTTATCACTACTGGGTTTTTACTGCTGAGTTATCACTGCTGGGTTATCACTGCTGGGTTATCACTGCTAAGTTATCACTGCTGAGTTATCACTACTGGGTTATCACTGCTAAGTTATCACTGCTGGGTTATCACTGCTAAGTTATCACTGCTGGGTTATCACTGCTAAGTTATCACTGCTGGGTTACCTGCTAAAGTATCACTGCTGAGTTATCACTACTGGGTTATCACTGCTGGGTTATCACTGCTAAGTTATCACTGCTGGGTTACCTGCTAAGTTATCACTGCTGAGTTATCACTACTGGGTTATCACTGCTGAGTTATCACTACTGGGTTATCACTGCTAAGTTATCACTGCTGGGTTATCACTGCTGGGTTATCTGGTAAGTTATCACTGCTGAGTTATCATTGCTGGGTTATCTGCTAAGTTATCACTGCTGAGTTATCACTACTGGGTTATCACTGCTAAGTTATCACTGCTGGGTTATCACTGTTAAGTTATCACTGCTGGATTATCACTGCTTATTTATTACTGCTAAGTTATCACTGCTGAGTTATCACTACAGGGTTATCACTGCTGGGTTATCACTGCTAAGTTATCACTGCTGGGTTATCTGGTAAGTTATCACTGCTGAGTTATCATTGCTGGGTTATCTGCTAAGTTATCACTGCTAAGTTATCACTGTTGGGTTATCACTGCTAAGTTATCACTGCTGGGTTATCACTGCTAAGTTATCACTGCTGGGTTATCACTGCTTATTTATTACTGCTGGGTTATCACTGCTAAGTTATCACTGCTGGATTATCTGCTAAGTTATCACTGCTGAGTTATCACTACTGGGTTATCACTGCTAAGTTATCACTGCTGGGTTATCACTGCTAAGTTATCACTGCTGGGTTATAACTGCTAAGTTATCACTGCTGGGTTATCACTGCTGGGTTATCACTGCTGGGTTATCACTGCTGGGTTATCACTGCTGGGGTATCACTGCTGGGGTATTACTACTGAGTTATCACTGCTGAGTTATCACTGCTGGCGTATTACTACTGAGTTATCACTGCTGGGTTATCACTGCTGGGTTATCACTGCTGGGTTATCACTGCTAAGTTATCACTGCTGAGTTATCACTGCTGGGTTATCACTGCTGGGGTATTACTACTGAGTTATCACTGCTGAGTTATCACTGCTGGGGTATTACTACTGAGTTATCACTGCTGGGTTATCACTAAATTATCACTGCTGAGTTATTACTACTGGGTTTTCAATGCTAATTTATCACTGCTAAGTCATCACTGCTAAGTTATCACTGCTGGGTTATCACTGCTAAGTTATCACTGCTGGGTTATCACTGCTGGGTTATCACTGCTAAGTTATCACTGCTAAGTCATCACTGCTAAGTTATCACTGCTGGGTTATCACTGTTAAGTTATCACTGCTGGATTATCACTGCTGGGTTATCACTGCTGGGTTATCACTGCTGGGTTATCACTGCTAAGTTATCACTGCTAAGTTATCACTGCTGGGTTATCACTGCTGGGTTATCACTGCTAAGTTATCACTGCTGGGTTATCACTGCTGGGTTATCACTGCTAAGTTATCACTGCTAAGTTATCACTGCTGGGTTATCACTGCTGGGTTATCACTGCTAAGTTATCACTGCTGGGTTATCACTGCTACGTTATCACTGCTAAGTTATCACTGCTGGGTTATCACTGCTGGGTTATCACTGCTGGGTTATCACTGCTGGGTTATCACTGCTGGGTTATCACTGCTGGGTTATCACTGCTGGGTTATCACTGCTGGGTTATCACTACTGGGTTATCACTGCTAAGCTATCACTGATGGGTTATCACTGCTAAGTTATCACTGCTGGGTTATCACTGCTGGGTTATCACTGCTGGGTTATCACTACTGGGTTATCACTGCTGGGTTATCACTGCTGGGTTATCACTGCTAAGTTATCACTGCTGGGTTATCACTGCTGGGTTATCACTGCTAAGTTATCACTGCTAAGTTATCACTGCTGGGTTATCACTGCTAAGTTATCACTGCTGGGTTATCACTGCTGGTTATCACTGCTAGTTATCACTGCTAAGTTATCACTGCTGGGTTATCACTGCTGGGTTATCACTGCTGGGTTATCACTGCTAAGTTATCACTGCTAAGTTATCACTGCTGGGTTATCACTGCTGGGTTATCACTGCTGGGTTATCACTGCTAAGTTATCACTGCTGGGTTATCACTGCTGGGTTATCACTGCTGGGTTATCACTGCTAAGTTATCACTGCTGGGTTATCACTGCTGGGTTATCACTGCTAAGTTATCACTGCTGGGTTATCACTGCTGGGTTATCACTGCTGGGTTATCACTGCTGGGTTATCACTGCTAAGTTATCACTGCTGGGTTATCACTGCTGGGTTATCACTGCTGGGTTATCACTGCTGGGTTATCACTGCTAAGTTATCACTGCTAAGTTATCACTGCTGGGTTATCACTGCTGGGTTATCACTGCTAAGTTATCACTGCTGGGTTATCACTGCTGGGTTATCACTGCTGGGTTATCACTGCTAAGTTATCACTGCTGGGTTATCACTGCTAAGTTATCACTGCTAAGTTATCACTGCTGGGTTATCACTGCTGGGTTATCACTGCTAAGTTATCACTGCTGGTTTATCACTGCTGGGTTATCACTGCTGGGTTATCACTGCTGGGTTATCACTGCTGGGTTATCACTGCTGGGTTATCACTGCTAAGTTATCACTGCTAAGTTATCACTGCTGGGTTATCACTGCTGGGTTATCACTGCAACAGGCAAGGGTTATTGATCACTGCTCTAGGTCACCCTGCCTTGGGGAAAGGCCGATGCGTCAGATTGCTTAGCACGTTCATGGGTGTTACGTGTTATGTCTGGTGCTACTTTTTGTGGTCCACTCATAAGGAGAAACTCCCTCCTGCCACAGATTTCCCCCGCCTTCCTTCCTTCCTTCCTTCCTTCCTTCCTTCCTTCCTGCCCCCACTCCTCCTCCCTACCTCCTGTTCCTTTCATTCCCCACTTGCCCCTTCCTGGCCAGCTCTTTTCCATATGTTGCTGTAGTGTGATGTAAAAGAGGCTTCCAGCTTAACTTTAGAGAGGCTTCCAGCTTAACTTTAGAGAGGGTTCCAGCTTAACTTTAGAGAGGCTTCCAGCTTTAGAGAGGCTTCCAGCTAGATCGGAGTATGAAACAAATTCTAACCAAACGGTAAAGCGGAAAACTAATGTGAAGGACCTGGGAGTGACAACAATGTCATTACCACATCATCTACGAAAATGATAGGATAGATAATGAGAACCTTCAAAACAAGTGATGCCAGTTCTCTCTATATCACTTTTTCTCTCTAGGATGGAGTACTGTTGTATATTGACGGCCCATTTCAAGGCAGGCGAATTTGCAGAACTGGAGAATATACAGAGAACTTTCATTGCAGGTATAAGTACAGTCACGTACCTCAGCTACTGGGACAGTTTGAGGTCTCTTAACATGTACTCTTTGGAACGCTGGCGAAAAAGATACATCATAATTTACACCTGAAAAAAATCTTAAGAGGGACTAGTCTTAAACCTGCACACGGAAATCACTCCGTATGAGAGGAGAAGCCTCGGCAGGCGCAGCAACGTGACACCCAGTTGAAAGCAGGAGTGCCATGAGTACACTAAGAGATAACATAATAAGTGTCAGGGGCCCAAGACTGTTTAACTGCCTCCCAGCATACATAAGGTGAATTAATAGACACCTGGCTGCCTTTAAGGGGTACCGAGAGTCAGTACCTGACCAGCCGGGCTGTGGGTCGTATGTCGGTTTGCGTGCAGCTGGCAGTAACAGCCTGGTTGATCAGGCCCTGATCCACCGCGAGGCCTGGGCCGCGGGGGCGTTCACCCCCGGAATACCCTCCAGGTGGATACACTCTCAATTTAACTTAAAATGACTCACTGTCACTTCAAGTTAAGCTCTCTCACTTAAGTTAGTCTCGCACTCACTTAAAGTTAGTCGCTCTCTCACTTAAAGTTAGTCGCTTTCTCACTTAAAATTAGTCGTTCTCACTAAAATTTAGCCGCTATCTTAAAGTTAGCCGCTCTCTCACTTAAAGTTAGCCGCTCTCTCACTTAAAGTTAGCCGCTCTCTTATTTAAAGTTAGTCGCTCTCTCACTTAAAGTTAGCCACTCTCTTATTTAAAGTTAGTCGCTCTCTCACTTAAAGTTAGTCGCTCTCTCACTTAAAGTTAGTCGCTCTCTCACTTAAAGTTAGTCGCTCTCTCACTTAAAGTTAGTCGCTCTCTCACTTAAAGTTAGCCGCTCTCTCACTTAAAGTTAGCCGCTCTCTCACTTAAAGTTAGTCGCTCTCTCACTTAAAGTTAGTCGCTCTCTCACTTAAAGTTAGTTGCTCTCTCACTTAAAGTTAGTCGGTCTCTCACTTAAAGTTAGTCGCTCTCTCACTTAAAGTTAGTCGCTCTCTCACTTAAAGTTAGCCGCTCTCTTATTTAAAGTTAGTCGCTCTCTCACTTAAAGTTAGTCGCTCTCTCACTTAAAGTTAGTCGCTCTCTCACTTAAAGTTAGTCGCTCTCTCACTTAAAGTTAGCCGCTCTCTTACTTAAAGTTAGTCGCTCTCTCACTTAAAGTTAGCCGCCTCTCACTTAAAGTTAGCCGCCTCTCACTTAAAGTTAGCCGCTCTCACTTAAAGTTAGCCGCTCTCACTTAAAGTTAGTCGCCTCTCACTTAAAGTTAGCCGCTCTCTCACTTAAAGTTAGCCGCTCTCTTATTTAAAGTTAGTCGCTCTCTCACTTAAAGTTAGTCGCTCTCTCACTTAAAGTTAGCCGCTCTCTTACTTAAAGTTAGTCGCTCTCTCACTTAAAGTTAGCCGCCCCTCACTTAAAGTTAGCCGCTCTCTCACTTAAAGTTAGCCGCTCTCTCACTTAAAGTTAGCCGCTCTCTCACTTAAAGTTAGTCGCTCTCGCACTTAAAGTTAGCCGCTCTCTTACTTAAAGTTAGTCGCTCTCTCACTTAAAGTTAGCCGCTCTCTTACTTAAAGTTAGTCGCTCTCTCACTTAAAGTTAGCCGCTCTCTCACTTAAAGTTAGTCGCTCTCTCACTTAAAGTTAGTCGCTCTCTCACTTAAAGTTAGTCGCTCTCTCACTTAAAGTTAGCCGCTCTCTCACTTAAAGTTAGCCGCTCTCTCACTTAAAGTTAGTCGCTCTCTCACAGAGAGACTCACGGTTTAATTTAAAGTGATAACTTAATTCGCTTAAAGGGAAGGTTGTAGTGTAAAGGGGTCCACTTATACGTCAAGAGAGACACATAACGTCGTTTAAAGCGATACACTTGTATAAAGGACGCTCTGCGTCATTTAAAGGGGAGGTGTTGGATCACTGGTGGGGTGGAGGTGGGTGTGTAGGTGGATGTGGTGGGGTGGAGGTGGGTGTGTAGGTGGATGTGGTGGGGTGGAGGTGGGTGTGTAGGTGGATGTGGTGGGGTGTAGGTGGGTGTATAGGTGGATGTGGTGGGGTGGAGGTGGGTGTGTAGGTGGATGTGGTGGGGTGGAGGTGGGTGTGTAGGTGGATGTGGTGGGGTGGAGGTGGGTGTGTAGGTGGATGTGGTGGGGTGGAGGTGGGTGTGTAGGTGGATGTGGTGGGGTGGAGGTGGGTGTGTAGGTGGATGTGGTGGGGTGGATGGGTGTGTAGGTGGATGTGGTGGGGTGGAGGTGGGTGTGTAGGTGGATGTGCTGGGGTGGAGGTGGAGGTAGAGGTGGATGTGCTGGGGTGGAGGGAGTGTAGGTGGATGGTAGCTGCTGGTTCATTGTTCATCCAGTATCCATGTACAAGAGCACATGGATACATAAAAGGCCTAGGAACTAGGCCCCAAAATGGTTTCCTAAAGAACATCTGGATTTATATCTACATTTGTCTTTTCTGTTGCAAGATAATTTAGGATATTTGCTTAATATGTCTAGTATCTTATTTTCATTGAAAATGTTGGAGGAAATTGCGATTTTAAATTGAAGTGATCACCCTTGACTCTTCCCATGTTGAAACTTATCTAACCTGAATACCTCTCTCACCTCCTGCATTCTTCTTCCCTCCTCCTTGCTCTCACCATCTCCCTATCTACTCACACACACACACCCTCTTTCCTTCCTCCCTTTTGTTCTTCCCTCTTTGATCCAATCTTGTATTTTTTTTCCGTCTCTCACTATCTCTCTCTCTCTCTCTCTCTCTCTCTCTCTCTCTTCTTCTCTCTCTCTCTTTCTCTCTCTCTTCTTTCTCTCTCTCTCTCTTTCTCTCTCTCTCTCTTTCGTGTTTATATATATATATATATATATATATATATATATATATATATATATATATATATATATATATATATTATTTAATCTACATTATTCCGTCGGAACGGGCGAGGATTGAACCCATGGCAGTTGAGTCTTAAAACTCCAGGCCATGGGTTCAATCCCTGCCCGTTCCCTGGTTTGTTTGCAATCGTGTTATAACCATTTCGTGAGTGGTGGTGTTGCCACTCCAGATCCTCGCTAGCTTGGGTTGTCAACTTTGTAAATTGGTGTCTCATCGCTCCTTCAAAGACTGTTATGATGGTCTGTAATTCTTTTTCAGCTCTCTGCTGCCTTTTTTATGCAGTGGAGCTGTGTCTGCACTCTTTAAAAGATGGGACTTTGTCTAGATCTGTGTTCTTTCTCTAAAAGATATTGAGTGTTGTTGCTGGTGGTATTTTGCACTTCCTCAAGCCGCTCTAAATCGTCGAAATATGCAATAAAAAATATTTTAGAGCATTTTTCTTAATTTCTTAATATTTCACGTAGTATTGAGGTGGTCAGTCCCTCAGCTGAGGGACTGACCACCTCAGTACTACGTCTTCAAGGGTGATGGACTGATTACATCATCTTTACATCTCTACTGCTTCTGCTGCCTCTGTACTCGACTGAAGAAGCCTACTGTGTAGGCGAAACGTTTCACAATAAAGATACCTAACTGTTGCACATGTGTTATCACATGGGGGAGGTTCTTGCAATATCCTGGACGACTTTTTGTTTCACTTGTGCTTTTTCTGTCTTGTACAAACATTTAAGGATTTGTTGTGTATCGGTAATAACCTCTTGGCTACGATTATCTTTCCTTTTGTTGTGACGTATTCACCTCTTTATGCAGTTTAGTAACTTTTTCTTCAGTACATTCTTCTTTGCTTTCTGTTGCTGATAATTTAGGGTTTCTGAAAAGTTCATAATTTATACAGACTTTGTCTGCTTCTGTGTTCAGCTTTCCCAGCACTAGCGATGGTTTAAGGTCCTCATGAGTGTTTCCCAGCACTAGCGAGGGTTTAAGGTCCTCATGAGTGTTTCCCAGCACTAGCGAGGGTTTAAGGTGCTCATGAGTGTTTCCCAGCACTAGCGATGGTTTAAGGTCCTCATGAGTGTTTCCCAGCACTAGCGAGGGTTTAAGGTCCTCATGAGTGTTTCCCAGCACTAGCGAGGGTTTAAGGTGCTCATGAGTGTTTCCCAGCACTAGCGAGGGTTTAAGGTCCTCATGAGTGTTTCCCAGCACAAGCGAGGGTTTAAGGTCTTCATGAGTGTTTCCCAGCACAAGCGAGGGTTTAAGGTCTTCATGAGTGTTTCCCAGCACAAGCGAGGGTTTAAGGTGCTCATGAGTGTTTCCCAGCACTAGCGAGGGTTTAAGGTGCTCATGAGTGTTTCCCAGCACTAGCGAGGGTTTAAGGTGCTCATGAGTGTTTCCCAGCACTAGCGAGGGTTTAAGGTCCTCATGAGTGTTTTCCCAGGGTATCTAATGGTTTTCTTTTGTCCTGGTTGGTTCTCTGAAGTTAAATTTACTAAATATATCTTCTTGTATATTATTGCTGGAGCTTTCCACCCCTGAATTTATATTAGTTTGTACTTATATGATGTTATTACTCACGAAATCATAATGACACGATTGCAGACAAATCATACCACGGGCGGGGACTGAACTCCAGTGGCTTACGCGATGGCCTTCAGTTTTACGACTCGCCACGAGTTCAAACGCCGCCCGTAGTCTGATCAAAAGCTCAGACCTCTACAACACAATTGTCCTTAAAGATTTGTTAAGTTATACCATGACTTAAGGAAAGATCCTGGACTTCACCTTACGAAACAGACAAAGCAAATCCGACGGAGGAAGTTAGGTGCCTTTTAATGAGACGGTGATCCAGCTGGCCCAGGTGGCAGCTACAAGGAGATAA
>WNWK01008351.1:7500-27500 GCA_009830355.1 Cherax destructor | reverse complement strand
AAGCCTTCAAGATGAAATTGGACAAGTATCTTCACTAGGTGACAGATCAACCAGGCTGTGATGGATATGTGGGGCAGCGGGCCTCCAGCAGTAACAGCCTGGTTAACCAGGCAAGCACCAGACGAGCCTGGCCCATGGCCGGGCTCCGAAAGTAGTGAAACTCTCGAAAATCTTCAAAGGTATCTCAAAGATATATATTTTGTGTGTGAACACTCTTGATGCAGTATTGTAGTTGTTACCTCTGGGGTGATCCAGCTGTCACCTCTGGGGTGATCCAGCTGTCACCTCTGGGGTGATCCAGCTGTCACCTCTGGGGTGGTTCAGCTGTCACCTCTGGGGTGATCCAGCTGTCACCTCTGTGATGATCCAGTTATCTCAGAGACTGCATCTGTACCAGCTGAGATGCTGTTTTCACCTCTGGGATGATCCAGCTATCATCTCTGTGATGATCCAGTTATCACAGAGACTGCATCTGTACCAGCTGAGATGCTGTTTTCACCTCTGTGATGATCCAGTTATCACAGAGACTGCATTTGTACCAGAAGAGATGCTGCTGTTGTCATCTCTGGGATGATCCAGTTATCATCTCTGGGATGCTGCAACTGTTATCTGTCGGCTACTCCATCTGTTATATCTCTGGGACTTTCTGTGGTTATTTCTGGAATGTCGTCTCGACTGTCATTGGGAATACTTGAGTCATGTTAGTGACGCCGTTGAGATGTTCTAAGGTCGTCACGTCTTTTGTTCCGTCATGTCTGTTGAGGTTCTTACCTTCCACCGTAGGCGACCCCAATTAGTGATTTTCAGATTTCGATTTTTTTATTGGGGGTGGGGTGGGGGGGGCTTCATGTTTCATTATCTAGAGTTTTTAGTTTAATATCTTTATTATGCACTCCATACCCATGGTGTGGGTGTTAGTCAAAGGATTACAGGGGTACATAATGGGTCCAGGGACTGGAAAGTTTTGATAGCTGCACAAGTTACAGTGGAAATGAAGTATTTACATGTTTATATCTGGTCACAGTCGTAATGAGTTGTGCAGACATGAATTAGGTCATTATCTAGATTCTACCTGGAGTCGATGATTTCAGGATTCAGCATCCCCGCGGCTCGGTCCCAGACTAGGCTTCCGGTACAGGGCCTGATGAACCAAGCTGGTGGTTCTAGTCGCACGCCGTGCAGCGTATGCACCACAGCCAGGCTGGTCACAGACTAACTTGACTGGATTATACAGTTTCTTCTTAAAGACAACCAGGGGTCTGTTGGTGGTACCACTTGAGTTACCTGATCAACCTGACCAGTAGTGTTTTTGAGCGATATTAAATTGTCTTTAAGCCACTTGGATCACTTTTAGCGAGCCAATTGTAACTCCCGTCGTGATCTTCATCTCACTAGAAGATCTTCATAGTTATTTAACCCAGGAAGGTTATTAACCCGGGAATGTTATTAACCCAGGACGACTCAACAGAATCACCTAGTATGGCTTATTTCTGTCGGGTTCCTACTCAAAGTCGTGACCTAAACTAACTTCTAGGTACCTGCTTACTACTTCGTGAACAGCTGGAGTAGAGACGCCCTCACTTCGCCTTCCATAATCGAACTCTCGTCATTTAATAATAATAATAATAATAATAATAATAATATAATCTATATACAATTACAGTGTATACAGGCCTAACTGACATCAGTGATATACTACTACTATATAGAAATCCTCTTGTTATGCAGAGCATTTTGGGCAAATTAGGTGAATTTTGTCCCCAGGATGCGGCTCACACCAGTCGGCTAACACCTAGGTATCTGTTTTACTGATAGATGAACAGGGACATCAGGTGTCTTAAGTGAGCTACAGGTTGCCACCAACATGCAGGTTGGAGTGGCAGGTCAGGTGACAAGTGGTGGTGTCAGCCCTCTGGTCTGGAGATGCTAACTGCCCTCAGTAACGGCTTAAGATTTGTTGATAGGGTGTTTCTGTTTATCCGAAGACCCGTGTGAGGGCTGACCTCGCCTGGTGGTGACCTAGGGAGGTGCTAGTACTGATGTCATGCGCATTTGAGGTGACCTCGGTGCGTGTGATAGTGACCTGCATTACAGTCGTCGTCAATGTCATCACCACCTCCATTATTTGGTCTTCGTGAGATTCATGTTCCGGTGTGGCTCCTGGCGGTGGTCACAGTCTATATGTTAGTGTGTTCTCTCCTTTCACCTGTGACCTCCACCACTCTTACTGTGGCTGTCTTTATTACCGTTGTGGCTGTGTTTAGTCCGACTCCCTCTCTCTATTAACCAAGATATTGTTACTACTGCTGTCAATTCATCTGTATTAATGCAGCTTCTACGCTGCTGTTACTAACAGCAGTCACTGTAGTACTGGATAAACAAACAACAATCACTGTAGTACTGGATAAACTAACAACAATCACTGTAGTACTGGATAAACTAACAACAATCACTGTAGTACTGGATAAACTAACAACAATCACTGTAGTACTGGATAAACTAACAACAATCACTGTAGTACTGGATAAACCAGCAATAATAACTAGTACTGGTTCATGTCTCAGTGAAACACAGTTCAACTTATCCTGTCTTGAGTTAGGTGTCATACCCCCAGTTCACGCGTCACAGTACCCACTTCACAGCATACCCCCAGTTCACGCGTCACAGTACCCACTTCACAGCATACCCCCAGTTCACGCGTCACAGTACCCACTTCACAGCATACCCCCAGTTCACGCGTCACAGTACCCACTTCACAGCATACCCCAGTTCACGCGTCACAGTACCCACTTCACAGCATACCCCAAGTTCACGCGTCACAGTACCCACTTCACAGCATACCCCAAGTTCACGCGTCACAGTACCCACTTCACAGCATACCCCCAGTTCACGCGTCACAGTACCCACTTCACAGCATACCCCAAGTTCACGCGTCACAGTACCCACTTCACAGCATACCCCAGTTCACGCGTCACAGTACCCACTTCACAGCATACCCCAGTTCACGCGTCACAGTACCCACTTCACAGCATACCCAAGTTCACGCGTCACAGTACCCACTTCACAGCATACCCCAAGTTCACGCGTCACAGTACCCACTTCACAGCATACCCCAGTTCACGCGTCACAGTACCCACTTCACAGCATACCCCAAGTTCACGCGTCACAGTACCCACTTCACAGCATACCCCAAGTTCACGCGTCACAGTACCCACTTCACAGCATACCCCCAGTTCACGCGTCACAGTACCCACTTCACAGCTCAGTTCTATCTTGCCCACTTAACCCACCTTGAGGACACCGGATGCCAATTAACTTAGTGGATTGTGAACCTTCCAGGGGTGAAAAGTCACCGTCAGATTGACACCCTTCATGTACATCAGGTTATAAGACTGACTGTGCATGACTGATGAGGTTGGTCCTGTCAGACTGACTGTGCATGACTGATGAGGTTGGTCATGTCAGACTGACTGTGCATGACTGATGAGGTTGGTCATGTAAGACTGACTGTGCATGACTGATGAGGTTGGTCATGTAAGACTGTGCATGACTGATGAGGTCGCTTATGTAAGACTGATCATGACTGTATCTCTTGTACACTCTCTTTAATTAATCTCATTCTTGACTTCCCTGACATTATCTATTAATCTCATGGTAATCTTCCATAATAACGCATCTCTCCTTCTCTCTTCTCTCTAGTAAATATTATTTTATAACAAATTTAGGGATTTGCTCAGGTATTGTAAGCATATTAGGTAGGTGAAGAACATAAAGTGCCTTTGAACTTTGTAAGTATATAATAACGTAAACTCTCACTTAAACAACAGCATTGATAGTGATAGTGTAAACACCATTCACTGTAAAGCAGTGTCATATTAGTGACAGTGTAAACACCATGCACTGTAAAGCAGTGTCATATTAGTGACAGTGTAAACACCATGCACTGTAAAGCAGTGTCATATTAGTGATAGTGTAAACACCATGCACTGTAAAACAGTGTCATATTTGTGACAGTGTAAACACCATGCACTGTAAAGCAGTGTCATATTTGTGACAGTGTAAACACCATGCACTGTAAAACAGTGTCATATTAGTGACAGTGTAAACACCATGCACTGTAAAGCAGTGTCATATTAGTGACAGTGTAAACACCATGCACTGTAAAGCAGTGTTATATTAGTGACAGTGTAAACACCATGCACTGTAAAGCAGTGTCATATTAGTGACAGTGTAAACACCATGCACTGTAAAGCAGTGTCATATTAGTGACAGTGTAAACACCATGCACTGTAAAGCAGTGTCATATTAGTGACAGTGTAAACACCATGCACTGTAAAGCAGTGTCATATTAGTGACAGTGTAAACACCATGCACTGTAAAACAGTGTCATATTAGTGACAGTGTAAACACCATGCACTGTAAAGCAGTGTCATATTAGTGACAGTGTAAACACCATGCACTGTAAAGCAGTGTCATATTAGTGACAGTGTAAACACCATGCACTGTAAAGCAGTGTCATATTAGTATGCACCAGTGACGACTGTCACTCGTCAAGATAACTTAAGAGTAAGATACTGTATAAAGTCTGCTGCTATCTTGAGTGACGTGACGTCTGCTCAGCAGAAATCGTGGATACGAGGTGGTCAGTCCCTCAACCTGGAGAAGAAGTTTGAGGTGGTCAGTCCCTCAACCTGGAGAAGAAGTTTGAGGTGGTCAGTCCCTCAACCTGGAGAAGAAGTTTGAGGTGGTCAGTCCCTCAACCTGGAGAAGAAGTTTGAGGTGGTCAGTCCCTCAACCTGGAGAAGAAGTTTGAGGTTGTCAGTCCCTCAACCTGGAGAAGAAGTTTGAGGTGGTCAGTCCCTCAACCTGGAGAAGAAGTTTAGGTGGTCAGTCCCTCAACCTGAGAAGAAGTTTAGGTGGTCAGTCCTCAACCTGGAGAAGAAGTTTGAGGTTGTCAGTACCTCAACCTGGAGAAGAAGTTTGAGGTGGATCAGTCCCTCAACCTGGAGAAGAAGTTTAAGGTGGTCAGTCCCTCAACCTGAAGAAGAAGTTTGAGGTTGTCAGTCCCTCAACCTGGAGAAGAAGTTTGAGGTTGTCAGTCCCTCAACCTGGAGAAGAAGTTTGAGGTGGTCAGTCCCTCTACCTGGAGAAGAAGTTTGAGGTTGTCAGTCCCTCAACCTGGAGAAGAAGTTTGAGGTGGTCAGTCCCTCAGTCATGGTGTTTGTTCCATAGCTTCAAAGTTAGACTCGGTAATAACTTGTGAGTTTGTATATGTTTTTCCTTCAGGAAGTTGCTATTGTACACTATGTACAAAATGTATAAGAGTTGTTTAGCACAAACCATATCAGTAATGAACAGTGAATTCAAGTATGTTAACTGAGATATGCAGTGACTGGTAGCCTGAGTGTGTGTGGGGATACAACAGTGACCTAGACACAGTACTTATCAGACTATCCCTCCCACCTTCCCCTCTGATCTAAACTAATCAGGCTATCCCTCTCAGCTTCCCCTCTCACCTAAACTAATCAGATTATCCCTCACATCTTCCCCTCTGAAAATATCAGAATGCCTTAGCACACTTAGCGATCACAACACCATCTAGTGTTATACACCACCACTAGATGGCTCTGGTTACTGTTCTCGCAGTTACTTAAGATGTGTACAGGACTGTGGTTTGTCTTGCGTGTGCTTAGTAAGTACATACTTGGCGCACGAAACACGTTTACCATGTTATAAATAACAGACTTGATGTTATATCGGGTAGAATCACACAAATTATCATAATTTTTTAATCGAACTTGCTTTCTATATTGCCCCTGGCCTGGGTGGCAGGTGTAGCAACCAGCGACTAGGTGACCTGGCTCGGTATCGTGACCTGGTGACCTCAGTCAACCAGGTAGGGAGGGTGATTAGTCACTTTCGTGAAAATATTCAGCTGAGTGAAGATGGTGTGACAGCCAGGTGTGTCAGTGATGATGTGTCTGTCATCTTGAAGGACTGACAGTGAGTCGGTGCTTGAAAGTACTGCCTTCTCCACGCTCTCACCTCTCGTAGTAGTAGTAGTGAAAGTAACAATAATTACAACTACTACTACTAATTACTACTATTATTATTATTACTACTACTACTAATACTACTACTAATTACTACTACTATTATTGCTACTATACTACTACTACTATTACTACTACTACTATTACTGCTACTAACTACTACTACTACTATTACTGCTACTAACTACTACTACTACTAATTACTACTACTACTATTACTGCTATAATACTATCTAATTCACTACTATAACACTAATATTTACTACTACTACTAGCTTCATTTCAGTCTGTGTGGGATGGTAAAGATCTATTTGACAATGATTATACACTGAGGTGTACCTTAATATACACAAAGTTTATCCTATTTTAGCCATTAAAGTATTTCTTGACAGTTAACAGGCAAGTGTAGCCTTAATGACCATCATTAGTCGATAGATTAAACCCCATTTAATCACCATTATCGCTCTCTACTAATACAAATAAATATATATATATATATATATATATATATATATATATATATATATATATATATATATATATATATATATATATATATATATATATATATATATATATATATATATATATATATATATATATGTATATATATATATATTGTCGTGCCGATTAGGTAAAACTTGCGATTTTGGCTTAAATAGCACGCTCACCTTGCCATATAAGACAAGTGAAAATTTGTGTATGCAATAATTTCGCCAAAATCATTCTGAACATAACGAAAAAATATATTTCATTGTGTTTGTTTATTATTAAATTAATGTTAACGTATCTAAAATATATTTAGTTGGGTTAGGCTAAATTAAATTGCGTTTGTTGTAATAAGGTTAGGTAGGTTTTCAAAGTTTCTCTTGGTACAAAATTATAAATTTTTACATTAACATAAATTAAAAAATATATCTTTAAACGTATAAGAAAATTTCAGAAAGAACTTAATTTTAAATGAGTTCTTGCTAATTGACCAGTTTTACCTAATCGGCACGACATATATATATATATATATATATATATATATATATATATATATATATATATATATATATGTCGTGCCGATTAGGTAAAACGTCAATTAAGAACTCATAATAAACAAATGAAATATATTTTTCGTTATGTTTAGAATGTTTGGAAATTGATCACAAATTTTCACTTGTCTTATATGGAAGTGAGCGTTCTATTTAAGAAATCGAAGTTTTACCTAATCGCAGACATATATATATATATATATATATATATATATATATATATATATATATATATATATATATATATATATTAGTGTATTTTTTCATAGGTATGTGAGTCTGTGCTTATAAGAACATAAAGAAGGAACACCGCAGCAGGCCTACTAGCCCATGCTAGGCAAGTATAAGTCACCTACTAGCCCAATCCAGTCAGGTCTAACTCACATCCACCCACACCCACTCATGCATTTATCTAACGTATTTTTAAAAGAACACAAGGTTTTAGCTTCTATGACGCTACTCGGGAGTTTGTTCCACTTATCCACAACTGTTAAGAAACCAGTGCTTTCCTATATCCTTTCTAAATCTAAATTTTTCCAACTTGAAACCATTGCTGCGAGTCCTGTCTTGGCTAGATATTTTTAGCACGCTATTTACATCCCCTTTATTTATTCCTGTTTTCCATTTATACACCTCAATCATATTCCCCCTAATTCTACGCTTTCTAGAGAGTGCAGATTCAGGGCCTCAGTCTATCCTCATAGGGAAGATTTCTGAAACATGGGATCAACTTAGTCATCCTCCTTTGTACGTTTTCCAGTGCATTTATATCCATTCTGTAATACGGTGACCAGAACTGTGCAGCGTAATCTAGATGAGGCCTAACCAAGGATATATAGAGTTGAACAACCTGAGGACTCCTATTATTTATACTTCTTGATATGAAGCCAAAGATTCTGTTAGCTCTATTGCGAACACTTATACACTGTTGTCTTGGTTTCAGATTACTGCTAACCAGAACTCCTAAATCTTTTCGCAGTCAGTGATATTAAGATCTACATTATTTAGTTTATGTGTCATGGTTATTTTTCTTCAGTCTATTCAGATATTTCTGCAGCGCTCTGGTGTCCTCGTCAGATTTAATTCGATGTCTATTTTTGTGTCATCGGCAAGCTTGTTTATGTCACTGTTTATTTCCTCATTATGTCGTTAATGTAAATTGTGAACAACAAGGGGCCGAACACTGACCCCTGTGGATACCGCTGTGACGCTTCCCCACTCTGATTTCTACCTGTTTATGCAAACTTTTTTATTGTCTGTCAACCACACCTCTATCCAGGAAAAATTTCTCCTGTTCCATGTGCCTCGACTTTTCTCAATAACCTCCGATGTGGGACTCTCTCAAAAGCCTTACTGAAGTCTATATACTCAAAATCATATTCATTACCATGATCTACCTCCTGAAACACCTTAGCGAAAAAAGTTAGTAAATTGATAAGGCAGGAACGCCCCTTTGTAAAACCGGGCTGAGATTCATTAATCAATTTGTGTCTCTTAAGGTGACTTCAGATAGCCTCGGCAATTATTGATTTCCATCAATTTTCCCACAGTGGAGGTTAGGCTTAGTGGTCTATAGTTCGAAGCTAAGGACCTGTCACCTGCTTCTATAGGTAGGTATCACATTTGTCATTTTCTCTTATCAGGCACTATGCTAGTTTGTAGTGATATGTTGAATAGACTTGCCAAAGGTTTGCCGAGTTCCACCTTACATTTTTTCACCTTGCAAATAGTTCTATTTGTTCGGTTTTAATTTATGTATTTGTCTGAGAACCAAGTCACTAGTGACTCGGATCCTGCATAGTTTATTTTCGTCCTGTTGTACATAATTTATTATTTCTGGAATTTTACTAGTATCTTCCTGTGTAAAAACTGACAGGAAGTAAGTGTTAAAAATCTACACATTTCTTTATCACTGTCAGTGAACTGACCCGAGTAACTTTTGAGTGGACCTATCTTATCCTTAACCTAACTCCTATATACCTGAAAGAAACCTTTTGGGTTAATCTTTGAATCCCTTGTGACTGTAACCTCATAATCTCTTTTTGCTTTTCTTATTACTTTATTTTTATTTTTAGTTGAATATATTGATTTCTTAACTGTCCATCTTCCTTTTGATTTACCTGTAAATTCCTCTCTTTGACCTGAGATGCTTTAATCCATTGTTTATCCATTTAGCATAATTTTTGTTTGATCTAATTTCCCTATTTGGAACATAAGTTGTCTGAGCAGCTAGAACTAGGCTTTGAAAAATGTCATATTGGCAACCATCGCTACCTACTTGACCCATTGTCAGGTCACTCCAGTTCAACCCACCCAAGTAAATGTGCAGTCCTATGAAATCGGCCAAACAGAAGTCAGGACATTGACTTGATTGTAGTTATTAAGATAATTAATACCATGATATTGAAAGCGAGGGATTTGTGGTCATGTTCCCCAAGCTCATCATTAGTGATTCTTTGTTGGCAAGAACCAAGTCAAATAGTGACCTACCAATGACCTGACTAATGACCTCCACCAGTGACCTTACTCATTAAGGGCCTACCAGTGACCTGACTGATGACCCCCCACTAGTAACACTGATGACCCCCACTAGTGACACTGATGACCCCCACTAGTGACCTGATTGGCTGAAAACATGTACCAGATGATGGAGCGCATGGACCGCTCTGGGTGGAGCGCTGGACCGCTCTGGATGGAGCGCTGTAACAGCCTCTGGCAACCAAGAGAAGGTTACATCAATGCCAATTTGCTGGTAATTTAAATTAGGTTTGACTTTCAAGTCTGGTATTACGTGTTGAGTCTCACATTACATTTGACTTTCAGAGTTGTTGCTTATATCATGTGAGTCTGTGTGTGTGTTCTGAAAGATTCTCCTCAGTGTGTTTTTTATGTTGACACACACACACACACACACACACACACACACACACACACACACACACACAAACAAGGGGTCACAATTGGAAGTTGAAGACTCTGATTAGTTAGGAAGTATTTCTTCAGTCAGGAAGTGGGATAGTCTGGAAAGTGACGTAGTGGAGGCCGGATCCATACATGGCCTTAAGAAGAGGTATGATAAGGCTCTTGGAACAGGAAGAGAGTGGACCTAGTAGCGACCATCGAAGAGGCAGGGCCAAGAGCTATGAATCGACCCCTGCAACCACAATTAGGTGAGTACACAGGGAAGGTCTGGCTGTGTTTCACTTATTGCTCAGTAAATATGTTTCATCATCCTGACAAATGACTTTCAGAGCAGCAGCCATCTTGTAACAATGGGAGGGGAGGGAGGGAGGGAGGGAGGGAGGGAGGGAGGGGAGGGAGGGAGGGAGGGAGGGAAGGGGAGAGGGTTTGGCAGAGATGGGATGGAGTGGTGGAAGAATGGAGTCGGTAGAATGCAGTGAAGAAATAGGGGGACGGTGATACCTAACTGAAGGGTATTTTCGGGGGTCAGCGCCCCCCCCCCGGGTCCCAGACCAGACCTGTTCTTGGTAGGATGGAGTGGAGGATTATATACATTAAGATAGGTACATTACTACCTTTGACCCCACCACTTACCTCCAGCAGGTACTGGACTTTCCTAACACAGGATACAACATTCCAGCAGGTACTGGACTTTCCTAACACAGGATACAACATTCCAGCAGGTACTGGACTTTCCTAACACAGGATACAACATTCCAGCAGGTACTGGACTTTCCTAACACAGGATACAACATTCCAGCAGGTACTGGACTTTTCTAACACAGGATACAACATTCCAGCAGGTACTGGACTTTTCTAACACAGGATACAATATTCCAGCAGGTACTGGACTTTTCTAACACAGGATACAATATTCCAGCAGGTACTGGACTTTTCTAACACAGGATACAACATTCCAGCAGGTACTGGACTTTTCTAACACAGGATACAAATTCCAGCAGGTACTGGACTTTTCTGGAAATACACAGTACTGGATACTAACACAATCATTTCCACAGTACTGGACTTTAACACGGATACAATTCCGCTAGGTACTGGTGCTACACAATCCTTGGATGGATAAACAATCAACACACGGGCACGGATTTAAACTAAGCAAACAGTGGGGATTAAACAATTCCATGTCGGTACTGGATAAACTAACAGCAACAATCACTGTGGTACTGGATAAACTAACAACAATCACTGTGGTACTGGATAAACTGGCAACAATCACTGTGGTACTGGATAAACTAACAACAATCACTGTGGTACTGGATAAACTAACAACAATCACTGTGGTACTGGATAAACTAACAACAATCACTGTGGTACTGGATAAACTAACAATCACTGTGGTACTGGATAAACTAACAACAATCACTGTGTACTGGATAAACTAACAATCACTGTGGTACTGGATAAACTAACAATCACTGTAGTACTGGATAAACTAGACAATCACTGTGGTACTGGATAAACTAACAACAATCACTGTGGTACTGGATAAACTAACAACAATCACTGTGGTACTGGATAAACTAACAACAATCACTGTGGTACTGGATAAACTAACAATCACTGTGGTACTGGATAAACTAACAACAATCACTGTGGTACTGGATAAACTAACAATCACTGTGGTACTGGATAAACTAACAACAATCACTGTAGTACTGGATAAACTAACAACAATCACTGTGGTACTGGATAAACTAACAACAATCACTGTGGTACTGGATAAACTAACAACAATCACTGTGGTACTGGATAAACTAACAACAATCACTGTGGTACTGGATAAACTAACAATCACTGTGGTACTGGATAAACTAACAACAATCACTGTGGTACTGGATAAACTAACAACAATCACTGTGGTACTGGATAAACTAACAACAATCACTGTGGTACTGGATAAACTAACAATCACTGTGGTACTGGATAAACTAACAACAATCACTGTAGTACTGGATAAACTACACAATCACTGTGGTACTGGATAAACTAACAAAATCACTGTAGTACTGGATAAACTAACAATCACTGTGGTACTGGATAAACTAACAACAATCACTGTGGTACTGGATAAACTAACAACAATCACTGTGGTACTGGATAAACTAACAACAATCACTGTGGTACTGGATAAACTAACAACAATCACTGTGGTACTGGATAAACTAACAACAATCACTGTAGTACTGGATAAACTAACAACAATCACTGTGGTACTGGATAAACTAACAACAATCACTGTGGTACTGGATAAACTAACAACATTCACTGTAGTACTGGATAAACTAACAACAATCACTGTGGTACTGGATAAACTAACAACAATCACTGTGGTACTGGATAAACTAACAACAATCACTGTAGTACTGGATAAACTAACAACAATCACTGTGTACTGGATAAACTAACAACAATCACTGTGGTACTGGATAAACTAACAACAATCACTGTGGTACTGGATAAACTAACAACAATCACTGTGGTACTGGATAAACTAACAACAATCACTGTGGTACTTGTATAAACTACAACATCACTTATACTGGCAAGCAGGTTAGTGTCTGTCAGACATACGTAATATTATATAGCCATCTGTCCCTACATACTATCTGGATTAATTAACCAGTTCAGGAGAATGCAGGTAGTATGTGTCTGCAGTAGGGTGAGGAAGGGTGCCCCAGGGTAGGCTATGCTGGAGGTCTGCCAGTTAGGGTGAGGAGGGGTGCCCCAGGGTAGGCTATGCTGGAGTCTGCCAGTTAGGTGAGTAGGGGTTTCCCAGGGTAGGCTATGCTGGAGGTCTGCCAGTTATGGTGAGGAGTGGGTGCCCTAGGGTAGGCTATGCTGGATGTCTGCCAGTCAGGGTGAGGAAGGGTGCGCCAGGGTAGGCTACCTTGCATCTAGGGAGCAGTTACTCACAAACTTCAAGCTGATTAACACCATACTGGAGTCTGCCTCTGTATGAGTTTCTAAAACTGTAGCTCGTGAGTTCTGTCTCTCCCCTCAGGGATACCAAGAGGAATACTTCCCTCTACTCTATTGGAAAAGTTACTATCCTAATGTAGTCAGTAGTTCCTGTCTAAAAGGGATTCATGAGCTCTCCCAGAGTAGAGAAGGGAGATATTCCTCATAATATCCCTCCTGTTATGGTATCCCTCGAAGTATTCCTCAAATCTGCACTCCATCTACTCGTTGTATGGTATTTGTTAACACTGTACATAGAGTAAATACTTGTTAATAAGTTTGGTGGTGGGAATATACGTATGGATATTACTGTGTGAACTGTGAATACTCTCCTGTCTTGCACTGCCACTTACAAAAGTTATTTAAAAAGTACCGGTGTTCCTGATGAGAGGTACGAACGATGGAGGGGGTACGATGGGTTGTGGAGGGGATACGAGAGGTGGAGGGAATTAAGGAAGGGTGGAGGGAGGGAAAGGAGGAAAATTGGGAAAGGAATTGTTAGGGAAAGTATCGTGTGTGGGAACCAGCTGGCCTCGCCTACGATGTACCAACTGATGGTATGCTGGTGGTATGTTGCTGTTATATTGCTCTTACGATGGCGGTATGCTGGTGGTATGTTATTGGCATCAATATATATTTTACCCTGATCATCGAGGCTGTTGCTGCCCTCGACCCACTTGTGATTCCGTGTACGGGGTCACACTTTACCATATCTTCACACTTCATAAAACATTATTACAATTTTTTTTCTTATATCATCTCTGGGCATTGTTACATCACAGCAGATATTACAGTGATTTCATATTTATTTCTGTAAGGTAATATACTCACTATAATGGAAGAAATCACAATAAAACCCGTGATTGTAAATATGAAAAAAATGCCACAGTGAAAATATTAAATAAAACCTGAGCGCTTTCATGTGCTGACACATTCTCTGAAGATGTGTAAGCACATGAATGCGCTCAGGTTTTATTTCTCATTTTCACTGCAGTATTTTTTTATACTCAGTATAATATGGAGATACAATCTCTATTACCACTAAACATAAAACTGGTCATTATTGGGTTGCAGTGTCATCAAAAAGCAGTTGATTTATCTAGTTCTGGGTTCCCCAGAGTCGTCCATATCGACCACTAAGGGTTGATGGGACTATCGAAGGGATCTATAAATGGCTGGGGGTCAAAAAGGGGGGTCAGAAAATTGTTGAAGCTGGTTTTAGCCATGAAAATGCAATTTTAACTAAGCAGAGGAACAGAGTGAACCTAGAAGAACCTGGTGACTTACCACCAGTCACAGTCACACCAAATATCAGTGACCTTGTTGACGTTCACCAGATGCGTCCTTCCCATCATTGATACCAACAGTTTCACTAAATAAAGTGTATGTTAAAGCTTATATTTTAAATAATTTAAATATTACCCACAACTTGGAGAGTATTTAGGATAACGTGTTGTGGACTCACAGGTAGTCAGAATAACGTGTTGTGGACTCACAGGTAGTCAGGATGACGTGTTATGGATTCACAGGTAGTCAGGATAACGTGTTGTGGATTCACAGGTAGTCAGGGTAACTTGTTGTAGCCTCACGTATAGTCAGGATAACGTGAGGCTCCTCATATTCCTCGGGTAAATGGCTGGCTCGTGTCTTCAATAAAGGTCACACGGGTGTTACCTGAGGTCAGAGGTCACCTGGTGCTGGAGGGGAGGGTCACCTTGTGGAGTGCAGGCTGCAGGCTTCTCCTCTGTAATCTCAGCTGTAATTTCTTGTTATTAGTCTGTCTCAACCTTTGTTCTTTATATGACTTGTTATTCTCTACCGTTGCTTAGAATTCTTCTCTGTTATATTGTTATTCTTTATTCAGCTCCTTTTTCACATGGAGTATATATATATATAGAAAGAAAAGGTTTCTTTCAGGTATATAGAAGTAAGATTAGGGACAAGATAGGCCCACTCAAAAGTAACTCAGGTCAGATCACTGACACTGATAAGGAAATGTGTCACATTTTTAACAATTACTTCCTCTCAGTTTTTACGCAGGAAGATACTAACGAAATTCCAGAAATAATAAATTATGCAGAACAGGACGATAATAAACTATAAACGATTAGGGGTAACTAGTGACATGGTGCTCAGACAAATAGAGAAATTAAAACCTAACAAATCCCCAGGCCCTGATGAACTGTTTGCAAGGATTTTAAAGGACTGTAAAGAGAAACTTAACAAACCTTTGGCAAATCTTTTCAACATATCACTACAAACTGGCATAGTGCCAGACAAGTGGAAAATGGCAAATGTAATATCTATTTACAAAGCAGGAAACAGGTCCTTAGCTTCAACTATAAACCAATAAGCCTAACCTCCATAGTGGGAAAATTTATGGAGTCAATAATTGCCGAGGCAATTCGTAGCCATCTTGAAAGGCATAAATTGATTAATGAATCTCAGCACGGTTTTACAAAAGGGCGTTCCTGTCTCACAAATTTACTAACTTTTTTCACTAAGGTATTTGAGGAGGTAGATCATGGTAAATAATATGATATTGTGTATATGGACTTCAGTAAGACTTTTGATTAGAGTTCCACATCAGAAACTTTGAGAAGAATTATGGCACACGAAATAGGAGGAAATTTTTTTCCTTGGTAAAGGCATAGTTGACAAATAGACAGCAGAGTCTCTGCATAAATGGGGAGAAATCAGAGTGGGGGCACGTCACAAGCGGTGTTCCACAGGGGTCAGTGTTGGGCCCCTTGTTGACAATTTACATAAACGACATAGATGAGGAATAAATAGCGACATAAGCAAGTTTGCCGATGACATCAAAATAGGCCGTCTAATTCATTCTAATGAGGACATTAGAGCACTCCAGGAAGATTTGAATAGATTGATGCAGTGGTCGGAGAAGTGGCAGATGCAATTTAATATAGACAAATGCAAAGTTCTAAACATTGGACAGGAAAAATAACCATGCCACATATAAACTAAATAATGTAGATCTTAATATTACTGATTGCGAAAAGGATTTAGGAGTTCTGGTTAGCAGTAATCTAAAACCAAGACAACAGTGCATAAGTGTTCGCAATAAAGCGAACAGAATTCTTGGCTTCATATCAAGAAGTATAAATAATAGGGGTCTTCAAGTTGTTCTTCAACTCTATATATCTTGGTTAGGCCTCATTTAGATTACGCTGCACAGTTCTGGTCACCGTATTACAGAATGGATATAAATGCACTGGAAAACGTACAAAGGAGGATGACAAAGTTGATCCCATTTATCAGAAATCTTCCCTATGAGGATAGACTGAGGCCCTGAATCTGCACTCTCTAGAAAGGCGTAGAATTAGGGGGATATGATTGAGGTGTATAAATGGAAAACAGGGATAAATAAAGGGAATGCAAATAGAGTGCTAAAAATATCCAGCCAAGACAGAACTCGCAGCAATGGTTTCAAGTTGGAAAAGTTCAGATTCAGGAAGAATATAGGAAAGTATTGGTTTGGTAATAGAGTTGTGGATGAGTGGAACAAACTCGTAGCGTTATTAAAGCTAAAACGTTGTGTAGTTTTAAAAATAAGTTACATAAATACATGAGTGGGTGTAAATTGGACCTGACTAGCTTGTGCTAGTGGGTCTGATGCCATACTCCTTCCTTAAATGGATGTGACCTGGATCTGACTAGGTTGGATCAGTGGCTTAAACCGGTAGATAAATTGGACTTGCCTCGCATGGGCCAGTAGGCCTGCTGCAGTGTTCCTTCTTTCTTATGTTCTTATCAGGGATTAAAATATTTATGTGGAAGTGAACAGGTGACAGGCCACCTTAGTGTTCCAGGTGTGGCGGGGCAGGTGACTGCTCCTCTTTGTAACAGAGTCTTTAAATATTGATAATTTAATGGGAGTTTAATTGACGGTGGTTATTTTAACTTGGGGTTATTTATTCGTTTTGTTTTTGTTCGTTGTTTTTGTTCTTTGTTATCCTTGTTTGTATGGTGTTTAGTTGTGTGGTTGTTAGCGGTGAGTGATGTATGTTGTCATGTGCTCCATAACTGTCACTATTACTACTATTACTACACTTTTACTACTGCTACTACTACTAGCAATTCTGCTGCTACTAGTACCACTTCTTCTGCTACTGTTACCACTTCAACTATTACTACCACTTCTAGTTCTACTACTACTACTGCCATTTCTACTGCTACTACTACTACCACTTCTACTACTGCTACTACTACCACTTCTACTACTGCTGCTACTACTACCACTTCTACTACTGCTAATACTACCACTTCTACTACTGCTGCTACTACTACCACCACTTCTACTACTACTACCACTTCTACTACTACTACTACTACCACCACTTCTACTACTACTACTACCACTGCTACTATTACTACCACTGCACCACTTCTACTACTATTACTACCACTTCTACTACTACCACTTCTACTATTACTACCACTTCTACTATTACTACCACTTCTACTATTACTACCACTTCTACTATTACTACCACTTCTACTATTACTACCACTTCTACTATTACTACCACTTCTACTACTACCACTTCTACTATTACTACCACTTCTACTATTACTACCACTTCTACTATTACTACCACTTCTACTACTGCTTACTACCACTTCTACTACTGCTACTATTACTACCACTTCTACTACTGCTACTATTACTACCACTTCTGCTACTGCTACTATTGCCACTTCTACTGCTACTATTGCCACTACTATTACTACTGCTACCACTTTTACTACTGCTACCACCACTTCTACTACTGCTACCACCACTAACTGGCTGCTGTCCTAGTTTGTGGATCAGTCTTTGACGTGGTGCAGTGTCACCTGCTTCCTTTACACCCCAGTAATATGTATGGTGTTGGAGAGCTCCAATATGTTAGTAAGACAGGATTTTTCATCTTGCTATATCTGCTAGTTACCTCTTATGAATATACTCTTCCCCCAGGTGTTAAATTCCCCTGGGATACAAAGCGTAGTTCAGTACTTGCTTTGTGTGTATCCTTGCTTGAGTAGTGGCACAATATTCACTATTTTATATTATTTGGACAGTTACCTTGTTTCTTGTGTACACAGCGTCGTGTTGTACTGTGTGTGTGTACACAGTGTCTTGCTTGAGTGTGTGTGTACGCAGTGTTTTGCTGCTGTGTGTTTATACAACAGCGTTTTGCTGTGGTGTGTGTACTCATCAATTTATATTCAAATCTTTGTTGCAGGGGTCGAGTCACAGTTCCTGGCCCCGCCTCTTCGCTAGTCGCTACTAGGTCCACTATCTCCCTGCTCCACGCGCGCGTGTGTGTGTGTGTGTACACTGTGTGCGTGGCAACACCCCCTCACCTAGCCGCCGCCTGGCTGAGCAATTAGGCAGCTTCCTTACCTGTTAATTACGACGCTAATTAGACCAACCCATCATAGTTAATTACAGGTGGATCAGGTTGTGGGAGGACAGGTTCTGTCTGTTATAACCCAGGTCTGTGACGGAGCGAGGGATAGACAGGTTCTGTCTGTTATAACCCAGGTCTGTGACGGAGCGAGGGATAGACAGGTTCTGTCTGTTATAACCCAGGTCTGTGACGGGGCGAGGGATAGACAGGTTCTGTCTGTTATAACCCAGGTCTGTGACGGAGCGAGGGATAGACAGGTTCTGTCTGTTATAACCCAGGTCTGTGACGGAGCGAGGGATAGACAGGTTCTGTCTATTATAACCCAGGTCTGTGACGGGGCGAGGGATAGACAGGTTCTTTCTATTATAACCCAGGTCTGTGACGGGGCGAGGGATAGACAGGTTCTGTCTATTATAACCCAGGTCTGTGACGGAGCGAGGGATAGACAGGTTCTGTCTATTATAACCCAGGTCTGTGACGGGGCGAGGGATAGACAAGTTCTGTCTATTATAACCAGGTCTGTGACGGGGCGAGAGGATGACAGGTTCTGTCTATTATAACCCAGGTCTGTGACGGAGCGAGGGATAGACAGGTTCTGTCTATTATAACGCAGGTTCTCAACGCCCTGTCAGTTTCAATCTCTGGTTTTCAACTTGCAGTGTGACACAAAAACCGCGTTCGTGAACCAACTGTCACGGTAACAACGTTTCGCTCGACACTGAGCGAAACTGTTAATAAAATACTGATATGTTGGATGAATGAGATTCATGGGCAACACCTGGGTAGCGGTGGCGATGTTTCGCACCTTCCACCCTCTCCAGTAGCTTTACCGTGGCGATGTTTCGCACCTTCCACCCTCTCCAGTAGTTTTACTGTGATGATGTTTCGCACCTTCCACCCTCTCCAGTAGCTTTACTGTGGCGATGTTTCGCACCTTCCACCCTCTCCAGTAGCTTTACCGTGGCGATGTTTCGCACCTTCCACCCTCTCCAGTAGCTTTACCGTGGCGATGTTTCGCACCTTCCACCCTCTCCAGTAGTTTTACTGTGGTGATGTTTCGCACCTTCCACCCTCTCCAGTAGCTTTACTGTGGCGATGTTTCGCACCTTCCACCCTCTCCAGTAGCTTTACCGTGGCGATGTTTCGCACCTTCCACCCTCTCCAGTAGTTTTACTGTGGTGATGTTTCGCACCTTCTACCCTCTCCAGTAGCTTTACTGTGGCGATGTTTCGCACCTTCCACCTCTCCTGTAGCTTTACCGTGGCGATGTTTCGCACCTTCCACCCTCTCCAGTAGCTTTACTGTGCGATGTTTCGCACCTTCCACCCTCTCCAGTAGCTTTACTGTGGCGATGTTTCGCACCTTCCACCTTCTCTAGTAGCTTTACTGTGGCGATGTTTCGCACCTTCCACCCTCTCCTGTAGCTTTACCGTGGCGATGTTTCGCACCTTCCACCCTCTCCAGTAGCTTTACTGTGGCGATGTTTCGCACCTTCCACCCTCTCCAGTAGCTTTACTGTGGCGATGTTTCGCACCTTCCACCTTCTCTAGTAG
>WNWK01008351.1:0-2500 GCA_009830355.1 Cherax destructor | reverse complement strand
ATAATGATGCCTCGTTGTTGAGAGATAATGATAGCCTCGTTGTTGAGAGATAATGATAGCCTTGTTGTTGAGATATAATGGTAGCCTCGTTGTTGAGAGATAATGATAGCCTCGTTGTTGAGGATAATGATAGCCCGTTGTTGAAGATAATGATAGCCTTGTTGAGATATAATAATAGCCTTGTTGAGAGATAATGATGGCCTTGTTGAGAGATAATGATGGCCTTGTTGTTGAGAGATAATGATGGCCTCGTTGTTGAGAGATAATGATAGCCTCGTTGTTGAGAGATAATGATAGCCTCGTTGTTGAGAGATAATGATAGCCTCGTTGTTGAGAGATAATGATGGCCTTGTTGTTGAGAGATAATGATGGCCTCGTTGTTGAGAGATAATGATGGCCTCGTTGTTGAGAGATAATGATGGCCTCGTTGTTGAGAGATAATGATGGCCTCGTTGTTGAGAGATAATGATGGCCTCGTTGTTGAGAGATAATGATAGTCTCGTTGTTGAGAGATAATGATGGCCTCGTTGTTGAGAGATAATGATAGTCTCGTTGTTGAGAGATAATGATGGCCTCGTTGTTGAGAGATAATGATGGCCTCGTTGTTGAGAGAGAATAATGGCCTCGTTGTTGATAGATAATGGTGGCCTTGTTATTGAGAGATAATGATAGCCTCGTTGTTGAGAGATAATGGTGTCCTCGTTCTTGAGAGACAGTGGTGGCCACGTTGAGAGATAATGGGTTAATAATGAGTGATGATCAACTGGCTGGTTGGCTCCCACGCTTCTTGCTGTCCTGGGCGTGGCCGTCAGGAAGGGGGATTAAGGGGATACTCAGGGGGAGAGAGGGGGAGGTTGGGGGATTAAGGTGAGTCAGGAATATTGACCCACAATACCTACCTGGAGCAATTTACAACAAACCCACAATACCTTGCTTAGAACAATTCACAACAAACCCACAATACCTTACCTGGAACAATTTACAACAAACCCACAATACCTTGCTTGAAACAATTCACAACAAACCCACAATACCTTACCTGGAGCAATTTACAACAAACCCACAATACCTTGCTTGGAACAATTCACAACAAACCCACAATACCTTGCTTGGAACAATTCACAACAAACCCACAATACCTTGGGAAAACAATTCCAATAAACCCAAATATTGCTTGGAAAATTCCAACAAACCCACAATACCTTGCTTGGAACAATTTCAACAAACCCACAATCCTTGCGGAAAAATTTTTAAACAAACCCCCTTACCTTACCTGGACAATTTACAAAAACCCACAATACCTTGTTGGGAAAATTTTAAAACAAAAAATCCTTTTTTTGGAACAATTCACAACAAACCCCAATACCTTGCTTGGAACAATTCACAACAAACCCACAATCCTTTTTTTTTAACAATTCACAACCCACAAAAACCTTGCTTGGAAAATTTCCCCACAAAAACCCCCACAATACCTTGCTTGGAAAATTTAAAAAATTATGCTTGGAAAATTTCCCCAAACAAACCCACAATACCTTGTTGGAACAATTCACAACAAACTCCAATCCCTTTCCCCAACAATTCACAAAAACCCCACAACCCCTTGGGGAACAATTCACAAAAACCCCCCAAAAACCCGCGGAAAAAATTCCCCAAAAACCCCACAATCCTTTTGCTTGGAAAAAAAAAACAAACCCACAATCCTTTTGCTTGGAACAATTCCCCCACAATACCTTCCCTTTAAAAACCCAAACCCCCCAAATCCTTTGGGGAGGAAGGTTCCCCGGGGGTTGGGGTTAAAAGGGGAAAAGTAAAATGTTTGGGTTTTGGGGAAAAGTGTTGGTGGGGGGGGGGAGTGTTGGTGTGGGCGTGGGCGTGAGTGGGGAGGGCGTTTGTGGGTGGGGGCGTGGGGCTTTGGGGGCCCTTTGGTGGAAGAGGGGCAAAAACAACACATGGGGGTTTTACCGCAGCACCCCGCAGTCTGCGGGCCCGTTCCCTAAACACACCGCTGAACACGCCGAAAAACAGGCCCCCGGGGGGGCCCGGGGGGGAAAAGGTTGTGGGGGGAAGGGTTGCAGAAGGGGGAGAAGGGGAAAAGGGGTTAATTAAGGGGGAAGGGGGGGTCTCCCCCCTGCGGGGAAACGGTGGGGGGAAAAGATTTGGTAGTACTACCTCCTGGTCGGGGTGGTAGGGGGGACCCCCCACTAACTGGGGGGGTTTGGATCAGGTCCCACCCTCCCCGGTCGTGTGGTATCGGGCCCCCTTTTCCCGGTCATGTTTTTACCCCGGCCCACATACCCGGTCGTGTTTTTAGGTCTACCAAACCCCCGGTCGTGTGGTATGGGGGACCACCTACCGGGGTGTTTTAAAAGGACCACCTACTCCCCGGTCTTGAAAAATAAAATTTTTCCCCCTGGTCATTTTACCATGTACTACCTACTACCTGGTCGTGTGGTTCGGACTACCGGGTCGTGTGGAAAAAGGACTACCGGGGCGTGTGGGG